>JAIPRL010000014.1:286439-301148 GCA_025469235.1 Pemphigus obesinymphae
TTTGTAATAGGTGTTTATACTCTAAATTTAACCTAAACGTCAAAATTTCAATTCTGCGTAGTGTGATTTTGCTATATTATCTGTTAGATAGACAGAGACAACAAATGCGAGTGTAACATCCTCTTAATATTTACTCGGTTCTGTAATAAGTATACGGTTAATTGATAATAAATGTACTGATAAGGAGCAAGACGGCAGCCATTTTATGCGTAGGTATCAAAAAGTTGCTGACACACCTCTTTATTTTGTTATGGCTGAACTCAAATCACAGAGACACCACGTACGGGTCTATATTACCAGACGATATTAGAAATATTATTTGTTTTAGCACAAGGCATAATTTTATAGTTTACGTTTTAAAGTAATTTTTAATTGCATTTAAATACATAAAATTTCCTGATCGTTGTAATAATAATAATAATAATAATGTATTTTACTATTTATTGTGTAGAAATGCTTGGAGCGCTGACAGACACGCTCAGCAGACGGCCGGCGGATCGTCGTCGACCAGTTCGAACGAACGGACGTACACGGCCAACCGCCGGGCCAAACACCACCGGGTGTACAACAGTTACCGGCAGCCGTCTCGTACGCTGCAGCACAAGGGCGGCGGCGGCGGCGGCGGAGCCACTACCGACCCGGACGCACTGTCGTCGGTGACCACGGCCGGCGTGAAGTACGGCCAACAACACCAGCACCAGCTGCACCACCAGTCGCAGCACCAGCTGCACCACCAGTCGCAGCACCAGCTGCACGGCCGGCCACAGATGACGGCCGCGGCGGCCTGGCCGTCGGAACCGTCGGTCGGCCACCAGCAGCCGGTCGCGCACTACTTGCCGGCGCCGCCGTCGTTACCGCCGCAGAACGCGACGCCGCCGGCGGCGGCGGCGGCGGCGGCGACCACCGCGTCCAGACAATCGCCGGCCGCCGGGTTGCCGACCGCGGCCACGCGACACCACCAGCATCTACACGCCGCGACCGTGCCCCTGCTGCTGCCCTCGTGCGACGTGGCCGTCGACGCTTGCGGCGGCCACTGCCCGAGATTCGAAAACGTCTGTCATTTCTGTTTGCTGGTAAGTAGTGTATAGTATATTATTATTGTATTCCCATTTTTACAATCCGTTTTTTATGGGGTTTTGTACAGGAGATTTCGAGAAAAACGAAAATCCCACAATTAATATTACATATTATATTTTAAAAGTAGTTTCAACAAAGTACTCGCGTGATAGTAGTACCATTTTTTTTTTTATTATTTTGTATGATCACGATATTTGTTGAATAATAATAATAAAAAAAAAATTTTAAACTCCCTTATTTATTATTCGTTAAAACTAGTATCGACTATAGTGTCGGTTTTCAAATGGCAACACCTATGATTTGAGCTATAAATTCTTATGGACCTATTATGTTTTTATGAGAATTTACGGTTTTGATTGTGTATACTTATATAAATTCGATGAATGTTATATAGATATATTATATTATGCTGAGTAATTAAGATATTATGGCGAAGTGTAGAAGTACACTGAAAACATCACTCTTATAATAACCCACATGGATGTTTCTTAAAATCATTTTTAAATCATTAGAGGTATATATATAATAATCTAAAAATGCTTTTAAACAAAGATTTTCGAAAAGGCACAGTCTCCACCTAAGTCAAAATCAAAATTTTATATCGTTTTCAAGTCCTGTAACTATAGAATATCCAGTAAGTTTAAAATTTTCTCGATTTCGTACATATCATATCTCGTGAAATGTGAAAAATAGCATAAAAAGCCAAAAATATTTCACAGTTTGTAGTATAATATGAATCTATCTATAACTTGCATGTTATATAAAATATTGTTTTAATTTTATTTAGCGTAGGTTTTTTAAGCATAAAATGAAAACTAATTTTCTCTTGTATTGTTCGCGCACGCCACTGATATAATAATATAGTAGTAGATCAAATTAGAATAGGTACTAAATTACTGAATAGTTATAAAATATATTAAGATATAGGTGTATATTAAATTAATTAAGAGGGTATGCGTTTTTTTAATGGCATTAAAACACATTCTGACTTTCTATAGACGATTCTATATTAACTATGGTCAAAGTTTTTTTTAAATTTAGAAATTTGATGTTTTTCAATCACAAATTTTAGATGCTTAAATTTACTTATCGAACAAAAACTCTATGCTCTAGTCTTAGTTCAAGTTCTCATCTCGTATTTCGTATAATTATGTCTTTTTTATGATAATTTTTGATGGAACCGAGTTCAAATGGAGAATCCAAGAACAAACATTTAAACAACAATAAAAAGTGGTACAGATATGAGCCGACTGTGTTTTAACATTTTTTAAATTGTTAAACTTTCATTATTAAAAAAACTTCTTGATAATTGCCTACACATCAGAACGCATTAAAAAAATGGTCGGCATAGCGTCCTCTTAAGCAATGGTTTTGCCGTTTATCAATGATCGATGGGATTTTTCAGGTGTTCTATTTTGCGGGCATTACGGTGGGCTTCCTGTTGATCATGGCGGCCGTCGTGACGACCCGGGATTCGAGGTTCCTGTACATCGGCAGCCTGGTGCTGCCGGTCAGCGCGTTCCTGATGGCCGTCCAGTGTCGGGTGCGGCGGGACGCCGACCGCCGGAAACGGCACAGACAGCTAAACGGCCGGTACCATCACAGGTCCAACGCCGCCGCCGTCGCCGCGATGGCGGCCAACAACAGTGGTGGTGCCGGTCAACCGGTTGCGGGAGCTGCCGCCGCCACCGCCGCCACCGAAACGATACCCCTGCAGAACATCATGGCGGCCGGCGGTGACAACAACACGCTCCGCCGACAGTTCCAGGGCAGCGTCTACCAGTACGTGGGCCAAAGGGACGATCAGTCTAATTACAGCGGAACCAACAATAATCACTACGAAACGGCTTCGGACCTTCAACAGTGAGTGGTACCTCATTGTTGTTATCGGTGATGGTATATTTCTGTGGCGCATTTCAACTCCAGTTGTATTTTTTTACCACTGCTTGGAAGAAGGAATGCGTTCAAAGGAACTCGTTCCATTGATTTCGTTCTCGAAGTTCCCTTTTTATGTGATGGTATTGGAATTTCGTTCATTTTTACTAGGAACATGAACGTTTATTTTCCTATAATTAAAAGAATTTTTAGAATTTAGTGAAAAAATGTGTATAATTTTTCTTCAAAAATGTAGACATATATTGAACTCTATACGGTTAAATTTGTTGGTATGCGATAATATTAAATAAAATATAAATAAGAGATATTGTTTTAAAGATCATAGTTTAAAAAACCGTCCAGGTGAAGATGGTGGAAGTTAATAATTAGTCCTCGGACAGAATATAGGTAGAATGTATTATTATTAGATATTTAGATTTTAATTTTTATTACGTCAATATTATAACGCTACAGTAAATATTTACTGTAGACATTTCAAGTCTCTGACATGATTATTTTCCAATTTTTTAACAAATTTTGGTAATTTTCTATTAGGTACGCGTCATGAGAAAATTACTGGGAAAATCGAAAAATGACTTCTCCAAAGAAAAATCAATTAGATTTTAGTTACTAGAATATACTAAATCAATAAAAAATTCTTTACTCCAACATACATTATTAAGCCAATACATATTCATCTCGACTTTCAGAATTGTTTAGATTACCAATATCTTCTACCCATGGAGCTTCCCTGGTTTATTTAATTTAAAAATATGATACAAAACAAAATGGGTACCTAGTACCTACTAAAAAGTATGTCTGATTTATATTATAAATAATTTTCTTTTATTCCTGTATATTTTTAAAAAAAAAAATCAAGATTGTTGAGGAATGAAAAATGTTTTTTTTTAGGAACTAGTTTCATTTTTTAAGCCTGGAATAAAAAAGGATTTAACAAAAGGAACATGAACATGGAACGAGTTACTTTTTTAAGAGAACTTTCCAAGCACTGATTTTTACATGTTTTTATATTGATTTTTATTACACACATTTTCTCCGTCAGTTTTTGTGTTTATGACAGATGTTAAAAATATAATTTCAAGTATAGTAATTATGTTTAGTATTACTTAATACTTAAATATATCAAATGTTTACTACTTTTATTTTTTAGATTCTGAGCGGAGTGAGGATTGTTAGTAATTTTACAATGATGTTATTTTATTTTATTTTTTCATTTTTCTGCGTATTGGAACTTATCGACCAGAAGACATGAACCAATCTGTACATGTAACCCTTCTTCTGGTAGCGAATTTCATCTAGTTTATACTTTATTAGAATGGCCAAAATATGATTTCATCAAATCGAGATTTATGTATATTACCACAAAGTTCCGCTCAGAATTGTTTTATCGTAATGCATTCACCAAGAGTATCCTGTCCAATAAGCGAAGTACATTGTTTTTTTTTTATCTTGATTATGTTAAACTCTATATTTTAAACTTTATACTTGTCAAGCTTAAACTATTTAAACATTTTTAGAAGAATATGGTGTACCTTATATAGGAAAAATTCACAAAACCATTCACAAAAATTCTTGTTTCTTTTTATAAACTTTAAATGATATATATATATATTTATACACTATATTCGATTTTCATACATCAAATTTTTCAGAAAAATTCATTATAAAATATGTGCTGTGAGTATTCCAAAAAAGATTATAAGTAACAACTAGTTTCGACCGTAAGTCATCAATGGGTTACTAATAAAAACCTAGGTAATAAAAGTATGATTAAAAATTATTATTATTATATATATATATATATATATATATTATTATTAAATTATTATTAATTTATAACCTGATGATGACTTACAGTCGAAACTAGTTGTTACTTATAATCATCAAGCTTGGGTAAAATACTTTTTAATAGTATTTCGAATACATCCAAAAAAAGTATTCAGAATATATATGCGAATACTTTATGTTATTGGTATTCCCAAATTATTAAAAAATTTTTTTTGAATACTTTGTTATTTCTATATGTATTACATTTTAATAATGAAAATATGAAGTAATAATAACATTATTATTTCATCAAACAAACAGTGAACAATGTGTGTTTTAGGTATTTTAATTGTTTTAGAATCTGAGTGAAAAATGTAGTACAATGTTAATGATGTCTGATGGAAAAATAGTAAAATAATGTATTAAATATAAAATTTAAACCTTAAGTTTTTTTTTTCCAAGGAATAAAATATTTTTAAAAAGTATTCTAAATACAGTATTTCGAATACCTACCCAAGTCTGTTTATAATCTCTTTTTGAATACTCTCGACACACATTCCTTTTTTATATATTATTTTTATTTTAATAACAAATAAAATATATATAATAAAATCAAAAAATATAGGTTCTCATTACCTAAACAATAATTAATTATTTGATTTTTTTGATAAAATATGATAAAAAAAATTGAAAATTAAACAATTAAGAAAAGTCAAATTAAAAATGTGAGCATACTAAATTTTATAATAATAATAATTTTACTTGTTTTTATACGTGAATTTTAATTAATAAAAACAATCAACTGTGATTACATAAACAATTTTTCTAATCTATTATGAGAAACCGGGGATAGTTGTAAATTATTTCTATAAGTTCTAATAAAATGCCAAATCAATTTACAACGAAAAATTGTCATAATATATTTTGTAATTATCATTATTGTTGTGTTATTATTTATAAATTGAGTACTTGTGGATAAATTATATAAATATAATATAACCCAAATCTACAAATTTTTTTTTTTATTGTAAGTAAATATGTACTTTGCACTGAAGATGGTTTTATTTATATTATGTTATTATTTATTATTATATAATTATTTACAATACAAATTATTATTTTTACAAAAATTTTAATTTTCAATTTTTTAGTTCGTTGTAAGTTTTAACATTTTATAATAACAAATTAAGCAAATTCAAATTTCATGTAGTTTTTTTATTACCTACGATAATTTGTGCAAGTATTATATTATTTCTATTAACAGTATAAAATATAAAACAATGTAGATTGGAATAAAGTGTATGTAACAAATGGTTTGGAGTTAGTAACACTTATTTACTAGATATTTTTATTAAAGTTAGTTTTAATAACTCAATTATATAATGATATTCATCTAATTTATTCTTATTTAATATATAGGTATATTTATTTACGAAAAGAGAATAAAATATTTTTAATATATATAAAAATATAGGTAATATACAGTTATATTTATAATAATAAATTAATATTATCATTAAGAAGACGCAATACCTAGACTTTTTGAATGTTAAAATGGTCTTTGTATTTATATAAATTACGGTATTAAACTAGTTCGATTTAATTTAAATGAATCAATTTTTTTTTTATAAATGATAGCTGTTTGTAAAAATTACAAAAAATAGTACTGACACAGGCCTATTTTTAAAATATATTTATATATTTTTCAACAAATTCCCCTTAAAAAGCAGATATTGTGTTGCGTCCGACTAATAAATTGTAACATATTTTATACTTAAAGCAATCTATATTATAAAAACAAATGGTAGTTTATAATATTGAAATGTAACAATTATTATAATAAATATAGTTGTAATAATTAGCTTTAATATTAAATTAGTGTATGTATGAGATGTATGCTAAAATTTACCAAATTTTAATTTTAAATATTGGTAATCACAGCAAAAAATTGTGAAGATAAAGTGATAGGAGGATTTTAAGAAACACGCACTGTTGGAGTATGTTAGGCTTCTCAATTTTATCTTTTCCCTAGTAACTAACTAATATTGTAAGGATGGTGAACTGTCAAATAAATAATTTTTCTAGTACACTTTTATGTAAAAACCCGAACAAATTTGTCTTCATGGGTAGTGGCTTACAGATATGGGCATAACTAAGGGATATCCCAGAAACTTATATTTTATGATTATCCCCGAGTTAAGTTTAACTTAAATTAATTTACAAGGTTTTATAAAAAAAAAAAAAATTAAAAGTCTATGCTTATAGAAATCATATTGACATTAGGACCAAATTAAAAGAAAGAACTTTGTCCCTGCCTTTTGGATATCATTGTGATTAAAGCAACATTTTACCATCTATGTATATATAAAAAAAAAATACAATTAATCTATCTGACAAAACATCACAATGTGTGATAAAATTCTCTATTTAAAGATAAAAAAATGCATCATATATACCATCACTTTTGGTTTCACAATCCGTAAACTACAAAACCATGTATGTTTTACAGCAAATTTCCTCTTAAATCCATAATCCCTGCTTAAAAGACGTTTAAAAATATTATAAACCTTTTAAATTGTTGTTAGGGTAACAAATTCGGAAAAGTATAATGAGAATACTAATTTGTTTTTTGAATTTTTGTTTCAGAATCGAAGGAGTGCCTTGGTGGAGACGTGAAGACAACCGACCATATCATGGCCGCGCTCCTCATTCGTAACAATAATACCGCCTAATAATCTCTTCGCCGTTTATAATTATTACTTTTTTTTTTTGTCACTAATTTTGTTTTCGCCCTTTGTGTACATATTAGATATTAAATACTATTTTGTTTCGATTAAAGTTCAATATGTTATATCCTAACCAACTTGTGTACAAGTTTCATCCTAAAATCTACATTAGGTACTTGAAAAACATTCGAATTAGTGGTTGAATACAACAAATTGTGTTGAAAAATTGAGGTATTAGTTTTTTGGGAATAATAGACATGGTGTTTAAGAATCCTTGAAAATAAAAACCTTGTTATGACCACAAACATCATTAAAATGAAAATATAGATATATAAATAATATAACGTCTTTGAACTATTGAAAAAAATATATGGTACCTATATATGATATAACCATCAACCTTGAATAAAATTTACGAACTGTAAATATTGGTGAAATACAATAGTATAGTTTGTCCTTTGATTTCATCTATAAAATAATACGTACAGGGTATCAAATAGACTATTATTTGTTGACATGAATAAAAATTAAATATAATAATATATTATTCTTGTTAATTAAATATATATATAAAATAAAAAATGATCACACAGATATTTTATCAATCAACAAAATATGTAGAAACGAGTTTGTTGGATTTTAAAAAAATAATATTACTTAGGTTTGTACAGAAATTAAAACAGTTATGTTTGTATGCACAGAGTGAAATATCTATATGGATTAGGTCTGTAGATAATCCCGTAGTTTTAATGTATAATATGTACATCATGACTCACAAATGTTTGCCAAATTTTAAATGTTAAAAAATAACTCCATAGCAGAATTGGTAAACATTCATATGGTACAACACGTGTATAAATATTTGTTGTTTTTGTTCAATTTCTAACCTGTTTTTCAATTGGTCGCGTAGGTTACAGAATTAGTGAGTTTATAACAAACTTGGATCATACAAAATTGTCAGTACTTGAAACACAAAATAATACAAAAAATTTAGGTGAAAAAAAAACTAAATTATATATTAGAATTAATAGATTTTTTTAACGTAATAATAAAATTACTTAATGTCGAAACACAAAAATGGACTTATCAAAGGTAATAATACAAATGGTAAGTATACAAAAGTACATATTAATGAGGTTAATCACATCCATTGTTGTTACGATAAAATATCTTATATAATAATTCACTATAACATTATGAAAACATAATAATATCATCTTAAAATAAATGCAGTTGTTGAACACTCGTATAATTAAAACTATAATATCATATGAAATCAAATTCGTTATAACATTTTATCAATAGTTTATTCGTTAATTATTATTAAATTTACGCTTACTTTACACTCGAAAAGATGCAAAAAATTAACAATAATAAAAAGTTTTACTTAGACATAATAGAAACTTTACAATTTACTCACGTATACATAATACAAATTATTAAAAAAATAATAGAAAAAGACAAGCTTTATACATACAATATATAAAAAAAAAATTTTTAGTACCATTGACCGCCGAAAAAAAAAAATAGTAAAACAAAAAATATTGAATAATAATTGTTAATAAATAAATAAGTTTTGATAATACACTGACATCGATTAGGCAATTAAAAACAAGGTAAGAACATTTTTTAAAAGAAAATTCAGTACATTTTTATTTTGTTGAGTATCGCTATTTCACCTGATCCAGACTAGATACAGACGAACATATGGAAGGTGTCAGGTCGTCTTGTAATGCGAGTGGTGCGGTCCAGCCGCCATGTGGTCGTGCTTTGTAGAGGACGGGCGTTTGTGGAGAATAGTAGTGATTATGTAATGTGGGAATGTCGTATCTACAGAGAACAATAACCAAATAACATGTGTGTGTTAAAAATGGGCCATGTTTTGGATAAAACAAAATTATTATATGATATAATGGCATCTCACTTGTGGTAATAGTCATTGATGCCCGATAGAGAGTCAGTGAAATTGGCCTCAAGTCAAGCATCTTCACCGGAAAGCGGCGAAACGCCGCTGGGTACGTGCGTACGGAGCGCCGCTACCGGCGGATTGCTTGTTACTAACATGTGATCCCTTTCGTCATTGCTGCACACACAATACAGTAAAAAAGAAAATTTTAAAACTTTGATAAAAAAATAACAAACGCCCTAATTTCAAATATATTTTATATTAAATAATAAATATATTCAATAGATATATAATTTATTAAAAAAAAAAAAAAAAAACATTATTTTGTTCTTATTAACTATATCACCAATCAATGGCATCTATTTAAATAATAAATTTATGTACATATAAAGGAACAACATATTTAAACAACAAAAACAATTAATTTAATCAATGTTAATGTATATTATATAGTGTAACTGCCATTGGTTATTTCATTTTGTTTTTACTCTTCCATAATTTGTTTACAAGGAGTAGAATGAATACAAGATGTCCTTCAGAATGTATAAGAATGAGTCATATATATTAATGATATAAAAATATAAAGTTTAAATTAAATTATAACAATACTCTACAGTTAATGAATAATAATTAATAGGTTAAGCTAAGAATAAATATTATGTTAGCTGCAGTTTACATTTTTGCCCGATATTGGATTATTTAAACATTTTATAAAAAAAATATTTGTATTAGGTACTTAATTTTCATCATGTTAATAGAGTAGTCACAAGACAACATTTAGTTCATGAGGCACGCACACAGATAACACTTACCAATCTTTGTTATCGTTTCCCATTAGTTTTCTAGTTTCATCTTCTTCGATAATAGTTGGTGGAGCTTCCGAAGATGGTCCGTATTGTGCAGATGCCATCAAAAGATCTGTAGACGGATTTAATGTGAGTACCTGCGTAAATAAAAAAACCGTAATGATTATATTTCAGATTGATAACATAATTTATAGTAGATACGTACTTGTCCATTGGAAGATTGAGATTCCATTTGGCGAGCTTTGCTGGTGAAACAAGGGCAACTCTCCTTGTCCTTGATGTATCGGAAATAACCAATCAGCAGGACAACGCCAAACACAAAACAGAAAGAGCCAATAACCAGAAACGCGATGTCTTCTGTGTAATTGTCCTTAATGTCTTCCGAGCGTACAAAGTTGGTGGTAATGGACAGGAACAAAAATACGCCAATAGCGATCAGTATCCAGCTGATCAGAATGAATGACCAGTGAAACCACCTCGGGTTTCGGATATGATTCAAAGTACGATTGATGAAGCCATTTGACGGCTGCGACCATTCACTTTGTTGTTCATAACTGACTGTAGTCGGCTGATACACCGGACCGGACGCTGGCATTTTGATTATTTAAATACTAACCGACACCTACAAAATACATTTGTTGTTAACATTGGAATGGTAAATTACCTAAATACCTACCTAATCCGTTCTTTACTGTTAATTTCTCCTGTTATTTATCTGTTAATTTAAAAGGGCACATTATGCGCGTGTTAAAGATTAGAATTTACAGTAAATTTCATTAAGTACCCACATGCCTATATATATTTATCTAATGCCTTTACTAGGTACACCTAATTATAATTGAAGAGTATTATCAACGCTTAACGAGTCGAAGTAATTTTTACAAAATATGTAAAGGAAACGAAATAGAATAGGTAGTGAAATAGGTAGCTAATACTTGGGAGAAAAATCCGGAACCGGGAAAGGTCATGCAACGGTACACAATGAGCACACCCAAAGTCGAAAATTGGATGCCTTCGTTAAAGGGATGTGAATGTAGTCTAATGGGCACAGGTGTGCGCGACAGATGTTGATGAACAGTTGTGGAACGGGCGCATCAATCAACTGTCATCGGACCACACGTTAATCCGATACAGCGTATCAATACCGGGGAGGGGTAGAGGGTGCGGTGAGGTTTGAAATTTGGTTCTTTTTGATCATCACGGTATTTCCCGGACTACTCACTAGACGACGCGGAGATTGTAGCGGAGAACGGTGTCTTTGGCGACGGGTTTTCTCGGGTGTGCTAGGGCACTTTTGTTGCGGCGTAGGTACACGTCGAGGCGTTCAGAAGGAAACGAAAAACCAGCCGTATCCAGTCGGCTACGAGCACTTGTACGCGGGGAACGGAACACCGAGACAACGAGACACGACGAACCACGAGCAAATAGGAATTACAATTATATTATTTATAGTAGGTATATCGAGTTTCGGGTAAGCGCAGTGTCCGGTTGCCGAAAATTTCCAATCGCAGCTCTGCTTTTGACGTGTAAACGACGTATAAACGGAAATCGAAAAAACTATCAGCGCGACGACGACGACGATACGGTCGTGTTCGACTAGAATTTCATTAAACAATAATATTATATTCTTTTTGTGTCTGATAAAACTCGACGACCCGCTCCCGTCTACTCCCACCCGACCGTCGACGGCTACCTGCGCCCCGAGCGGTTACAACACCGCGCAGTGTGACCAACCGCCGCGCGCCGTCCGACACGGACACCGCGTCCCGTTCGCCCGTGAGGATGCATTCAAGAGGATAGCCGCCGACTGAAAATATTTGGAAGTTCACGTTCGGCATCTGTGTCGTTATCATGACTGTCGTTTAATTTAGTTTAGTTAAATATTTACCTGTTATACCAATTGGCAATATTAGCGTGTATAGACGAGATCAGGTCGTTGTAGCGTCGTATTTTTTTTACGAAATTAAATTTTGTAATGAAATATAGGGAACTATTTTTGTATTCCAATAATTTAAATAAAAGACGTACTTGTCTTTGAAATTAAAATTTCGAAAAAAAAAAAACGACTTGGATAATAATCTCGTCTACAAATTTGATGGGTACCCATAGGCAATATACGGGTTAATAATAATTTACTGCTGTTTGCAGTATTCTGAAATGGCAAAGAAGTCGTGATGCCGAACCTAAATTTCCTATATTTTCAGTTCAGACCACAGTTGGTTAGACGAAGACGGTAAATGCGTGTTAAAACACGGAACAATAAAATATAACATGACGTTTTGTACTTATATCATGAATATAATTTATATTATATTGTTTGTCCGCGTGCACAATATTACACCGATTAGGTACTATATATAGGTATAATATATTTGGTACCGTATAAAATATCATAACCGTAAAAAGGTGCACGGTCCACGGATTGCAGTCGAATCGATGAACTCGCGTCAGATATTATATGCATGTCGTTTATTATAAAGTATAATGCGTCCGTTCGACATACGACTGGCTTACGCTTTTTTTCGTGTTTAAATCAAAAAAGACGTAAATAAACATGCAACTATATGATATATTCCCCCTCCCACAATAACGCGTGATAAATAATTAAAATTTTTCTCATCGAAATTCCACGTTACCTGCAGACCTGTGTAGTACCTATTCCGAATAGTAGCGTAAAAATTATTAAATTTTTTTTGAAAAAACCGTCATAAACTGGAGAAGCTTACGACCGGCTTTTTTTGGGAGAACCACCGCCTCCCGAATTTCATATCCAATAATTTACACCGATATTTAGCCCTAATTTCACAATTGCACAAAATATAACGCGTTACTATATGTGATTCGAACCCTGGCTAACCATAATATACTAAATAATTGTACGCTGATAAATATAGATCCCGCGGGATATTCAATTTTAGGACCCGATAACCATTTTGATAAGAATTGTTACCGGGTTAACAAATTCGGATCTATCGACAATTTTGTTACCAAGTCATTTAGATCCCCTCACTTCTCAAATCCTCAAATTTTTGAAACGGCTGTAACTCCGTTGACTTTGTATTTATATAGGACCATAGTTTATAGGCATCAAAATTAATTAAAAAAAATATATCTATGAATCCGGTATTAAAAATAGGAATTGCTATTTAAATTTTTAACCCTTTCGGGTGCAATAACTTGAGTTTTTAAGAATAGCAACTCTTATTTTTGACATTGTATTCGGATAAGAAATCATTTTTTAAACTAATTTTTATTTTTATTAACCATGTTCATAAATTCAAAATTGCAATAGAGTTACAGCAATTTCAAAGTTTAAAAATCTATTATTAATGGGTCAATTTTGAGTTTAGGACCGGCTTTGATAGGTACATCAAAATTAGTTTTAAAAAATAATATATATATATATATTATATATATAATAAAAACGCAAGTTATCTTACATAGACGCACCGAAAGGATTAAAAATTTAAATATAAATCCCTTTTTGCCCGGACTCGGATACATTTTTCAAATTAGTTTTAACGCCTAAACGAAAATTGATGAGTTACAACCACTTCAAAAATTTGAGGATTATTATTAATTAACAAAGTAATAATATAGTAAACAAAAATTCAAGAATGGTTGTTACCCCAGAACCCTACTTCTGCGTACGCCACTGAATTTTTGAATACATTTTAGACACTTTTTTTCGTAATTTTTGGTAATTATAATGTAATTATATTATATTTAGCATAATATTTTTGTAATTAATACTTAATAGTTAATAATTATGTTTTTGTTATTTAAATCTATAGTAGGTAGGTATATATGTATAAAAAAAGTATTCTAAAAATATTTGTAATACTTTAGTGAAGTATTCCAAATACTTATTCTGAATACTTTAAAAAGTATTCTACTAAAGTGTATATATGTTATAGGTATAGGTATAGTATAGGTACTTATATTTTGTTAAATATTATCATAAAGATAAAAATATAAAATACCTAATACAAAACTCGAAATTGCACGACATATTTATTTTTTTGATTATACGTATTAAACTGAAAAAATAAATGTATTATATCTATTATTGGTCTTAATATTTTCATTCCTCTTATCCTATTCTGTAAAATAAATATACAACATACACACCGATATATACCTATACGCGTATTATATATTATATAATTAGTAAGTAGTATGTTGAAATTTACCTAATTTGCTGAAAATTAATTTACATCCTTTATTACATATACCATATTATTATTATTTAATAGGTATCTCTGAAAGTCGAAAAATTAATATTTTTACAGAAATATTGTTATTAATAACAATTATTATTCGTGCAAAACACAGAATAATATTATGTAAATAGGTTACCTGTTCAACGTTAACGTTTAGTTTTTATTTTAAAAACGATTTAAAAACGTACATTTCGCTGGCCCCCCCCCTTTCGAATTTTGGGTTTCTGACAGTGTACATTTTTAGTTTGTAATTTGTTTGAATTTGTTTGATAGTTTTCAGAATTTGTTTGACACTCCTACCCCCACTA
>JAIPRL010000015.1:0-49991 GCA_025469235.1 Pemphigus obesinymphae
CAAGAAAAATATGTTTGTATCTAGAAATATTGATATAAAAGTGAGGAAAAACCTACTAAAGGCTTATGTTTGGAGCGTAGCACTGTATGGAAGTGAGACATGGACCATAGGTAAAACGGAAGAAAAAAGACTCCTAGCGTTCGAGACTTAAGACTAGTGTTTTAGACTAGTGTTACAGAAGGCTACTTAGAATAAGCTGGACAGAACACATAACAAATGAAGAAGTTTATCGAAGAGCTGGTGAAACAAGAAGCTTATTCTAAAGACCTTAAAAACAAGAAGAGCCAAGTTAATTGGAAACATACATAACAGTCTACTTAGCAGGATAATAGAAGGTGCCATTGAAGGGAATAACAGCAGAGGGCGACCGCCACTGGACTACATTAGTCAAATAGTTAAAGATATGGACTGCAGATCTTATTGCGAATTAAAAAGGAAAACTAAAAAGCATCAGGAGTGGAAAATTGCTGCCAACCAGCCCTTGGGCTGCTAACAAAAAAAAAAAAAAAAAAACCTAGAAATTAGACCGATTCATTTTCAATATTTATTTTATACAAATTTCTTATATTACAAAAACTATTCAAATGTAGTGCTTTTGTATATTTAAGTGATTTAAATATTAAATATTTACAAAAGATCATAAAAAAATATACCAATAAAATGGCTATTTTCAACATATTCAAAATCTTTTTATTTTAAAAAAAGTTAGATTTTTATTTTTCAAGAAAATTATATGAACTTTTTTTGAAATTTACAAAATTATAATCCTGTGTAACTATTATATGACTAATATTACCAATGCGTGTATACGAATGTATACATATTAGTTTCAGATGCACAAAGGAGTTTTACACAAGATTTTTAACCAGTTCTGTTTACTAAATAGCTGGATTTTGTTAACGAGAAAGTTAGAAAATAATATTAACCGGTGTTTAAAACCAAAATGAATAAATAAAGGACATAAAAATTATTAACCAAAAAGAATCATTTCGGTTTGAACTCCGGTTTTGATATAATTTTATTCAAGAAAATAATAGATCGACTACCTACGACGTTTGAACATTACAACGGTTTACTGGATAGGTTTTTTTTTTTACAAATATCGCAGATGCTTACTTTAATCACACTAGATCAATACGTGAGTTATATTTTCCCGGTGAAACTTTTTCCATTTTACCTCTTCACCGTTTTTATGAACTGCAAACAATCGTATGTATGTATTCGGCTCAGACGAGAGCATTTTAAAGACATATATAGTTTTCTTCTGAGTTTTTATTTTGTTTTACTTATATGTTTACGTTTTTGACACAATATTATATATCCAACCGATCGAAAACTGTACGATTTAGTTCCAAAGTATTCTTTTATTGTAATATTATTGTATGGAATAACGTAACAAAACATTATTTTGAACGGATAAAACAATGTATAACCGACACAGATTTATTAAAATTTAACGACATTTATCATGCGAATAAAATCACTTGTTTTAAAATATAAAAATTAAAATGTAATCGGAATATTTGTATATATGGATAAATCATACGAGTAGGTATGAAATAACGTGTTTATAAGTATTACATATTGATAAAACGTCGATACATTATTAATACCTATACAAACACATAGTTATGTATTTAAGTTCATACACAAGTTGGTATTTAACGTGTGTAACAAATACCTATTTCAATTGTCACATTATAATAGACAATCTGCAACAACTGCCACATTTTCGGAATGTAAATTGAACACAGTTTTTTTCAAATAAATTATTATAACTATTTACTATTCAATGTCATCGCAGACAATTTATAAAACTGCTGAATCTACCGAATGGTTATATTGTCATCATGTTTTGGCACCAAGCACCGTCATAAAAGTTGGGAAACATCAATCCATCTCTCTCGGTATCTATCTCGTCCTCATTGTCTTGTACCGATGTTCATATTATTATCATACAAATGGATGAAGAATACAAGAGTTTTATGACGTATTTTTATTAAAATGGGAAATCTAATAGTAGAAAAAAAAAAAAAAACTATATTGGCTTGACAGTTATAAAATGTATTATATATATACCAACATGTTTAATATAAATAGGCCAATTTTATTTATTTTTCATAAATATATTTCAAAAAGAATATAAGTGTATGTTTTTGAATATTTGCCATTGCTCGGGTAATCTAATAATTGCATTATATTTTTTTTCTTTCACAAGAGCGACTACTATTACCTATATTTATGTTCTTACTCACGGAGACAATTTAATGGCAAAACTCGCGCTTCTTAATATTATAATATACTGGACTGTCACAGAATTGAATGAAAAAAATAAAACTCAAACATTCAGATCCTTTTAACGTCCAACTCTATTACTGAATTGCAAATCCTCATTTACAATTCATTGATTAGATATAGGTAATTCAAAATGAAATTTTTAATTGATTCATAGTTATTTTTAGTTAGTTCATAAAAATTTAATTAAAAGTATGAAATTTTTTATTACGATACATCATAATTTTATTAAATCTACATAGCAACGTATATTTTAGACGCTCGTTGGGAAACATGGCATTCTTAGTACAATCAATTCAAACTATATGTATGTATATTGTACTAATATTAAATTTAAGATGTTTTGACGTTTTTTCTTTTATAAAAATGTTTCAGATAAAAATCAAGTTCGGTAAGCCTACACTGTGAGCTAGCTAAATTCCCTTTATCTATACTTATTTTAAACAACATACTATAATTCCATAAATAAATTGTTTAACCTATACTATATATAGACACCAAAAACCAACAAAACAAACAAAAATTGTAAATTTTGATATTGGTAGCCACAAAAACAAATTGCAAAGACAGACAAACCTATAATATACGTCCAATATAAAAATAATAATATCTATCTCCCTGCAAGTAATCAAATCAATGACGGGCGGACATAACGGGATGGGGCTAAGGTATAACTGAGCTTATGTTTAGAAAATTAAAAATTATGATTTTCTATTTTATTTTTATTTTTTATTATTATTATAAGTTATAATTGTAATTTGTATTAATTACACATTTACACTTCCATTTTCCACCCTTTGATATATTATATTAAAACAATAATTTCCAATCAATTATCAAAATTTATCTATTTTTAATTATATGACCTACATATTTTGTTAGTAGGTGAAATAAAAATTCAGAGATATTACAAAATTATAAATACCTAGTATATAATATGTTTGTTATGACATCTATACATTTGAACGGTGATTATTTTTTGTACATTTTAAAATATTTATCTAAATTTGTTTTGTTAGTCAAGTTAATTGTAATTATTAGTTATTTATTTAGTTATTGAATTATTTAAAATTACAACTATCATACTTCAAATTACTGTTAAACGTACCTATACACAATTAGAATATCGATAAAAAAAATAAACAATATATATTTTTCAATGTAAAATATTCATAAAAAATGTTGGCGATAATTACACCATTACACAGGGGACGGAATTTTTCGTTCAATACTGGTTCAAAGCTCTCCTCGGCATATTTTAATTATATTTTAAGTTGGTATCTAATCTATTCTATATAATTTTAACTTAATATTACTAGAATTAAATCAAATAATCATTTGTTATGAGAAAATCAACAAAACATTAATATTATACAATTTACTGCGTAGTCGGGTATTTTACTGATATCTTTGTACGTGAACGGGTTTTTCAAAATATAACTATAAAGACTACTTTGGAACATAACAAATATTTATGAAACATTTTGTGTCGATTGGTTGATCCGTATAGATTTTTATTCCGTACAAATAAACCGACTTTGAAAATTATATACACACACACATATATATATATATAGAAGCTATTATATATTTATATCGTTTGTAATAAAACAGTTTCCATGATGATATTGTATAATATAATATATATATTATATAGTTTTCACTGTCCAAGCCTTTAAAAATTACGGATAGATGTAAAATTATGTAAATATGTGGATAATTGTGTTACGCTATAACCGTTTCTAAAAATTATATTTTCAACCAACAAAGTATAGATTTGAAAAAGTTCTCGTTTACTCGTGTTCTCGTGTAATCGAAATGCATTATATATGAAGCTCGCCTACACAGAATATTTTGTAAAACTTGACCAAACACATTACACAGAGTCCTTTGGTATAGAAAATTCGGATAATGATGTGATCAATGTTAGAATACATTTTGTTTTCTTCAAAATTACATTTAAAATAGACTCACGTGAAAATATTCTTGTGTACTGTTGAGACGTATGAAGAAGTCCATAATAAGGAGAGGAGGTGATGGTCACTCTTGACTGGTTTTTAATATTACAAATTAAATTATATTTATCAAAATATGTTTAAACATTTGTAATAAGTTTCAAAAAGTTTAAATCCCAAATTTAAATCTACAACATGTATATATATATATATATATATATATATATATAGAATAGGGTTTGATAAACATTTTACCTATTCAAATTGTGTATCAGCATTAAAAATATCTACATGCTAATGAAAAATAAAAAAGGGCAAAAAATAATATAAATTATTAAAACAGTAGTGTTTAGTAGATGGAGGGAGTAAAAAGTAGAAAGTATATGTTCAATAACACGTGGCTTTAAAAAAAAAAGTCCAAGCTAGGATCGATGAATTTCCGTATTTTCATGTTAGGCTGGATAGAAACCATTTTTGGATGTTTTTGAAGTATATCTTATGAGATAATATATCGGATGTGTAGAACAATTTTATTTTATTTTAATGTCAGTCTGGGCTGATTGGATCATGTTGAATATAAATAAATGTCTCTTGAGTCGGGTCGAGTCAATTTCCACACGTCTTATATATATATATATTATTATCGTGTGAGATATTGGATCGGATCGAGTTAGATAGACATTTTTACTGTCGGGCCAAGTCGGTCCTATTTTTTCAGCTCGTCCAGAACTATCTATATAATGACGTAATTCCCACCATAATATCACGTTCGAGCGTAATATTTTATAACGTTCACAGTGTGAAACGTAATATATTATAATATTATTGTTTTATTTATCACGTCGATACGTCATCGTAAAATATTATGAAAAAAAAAAAAAAAAAAAAAAAATGACAAATAGCCGTAACAAATTGTTTGGACACGTGTTTTTCTATTTTGTAAATTAGACTAAGTATATTATTATACATTTTGCCAAAGCGTAAAATATAATATGTGGTCGTAGCGGCTCAGGCTGCTATCGGTGGGATATTACATAATTATTATTATTATTATTATTATTATTATTATTATTATTGTGTGTCGAGGCGGTGGCGGACGACGGAGCCGTGTAAAAATAAGACCACCGTTTTATTATCGCGAGTATACAATGCACGTTTTTTTTTTTTTTTTTTTTTTTTGGTGGGGAAGGGCCGGGAAGGGACCCGGGCGGCGCCAAAGTCGGTCTAATTCGAGACCGGGTCCCCGGGTTGGTGTACGGCGGCGGGCGGCGGGACGCACAGTCCAGTGAGCTTAGAAACGCGTCTATTTATATACACTCGCTCGGCGTCGGTGGTATACGGGCGGCCACCGACACCTCGGCCGTCGGGCCGAGTCGCCGAGTATGCGCACGCCGGGCCGGCGACGAAACGTACACCCGTACGGAACCGAGCCGAAGTACCGTGTCGCGCGTCCCGTCCGGGTAAAAGCGTCCGCCGCGAGCCATTGCCGGTCGACATTCGCCACTGCGGTTCCGAATAATTCTCGTCGGGATCGGTGCCGCCGGAACAGTACGGCGCGCGCCCGTATAGGGTTACCTATAATAACCGTTTCGCGCGCACAAGACGGGCGGGTCGGCCGGCCGGCGGCTGGTGGTCAGAATATTATCATATCGCTGTATACACACACGAACCGGTCTCGCCCGCGTCCAGTGGTTCGCCGGTGTCATGTGCGCGACCGCGGTGACCGCGGCATGCGGTGGCCGCCGGCGTGCCGTCGGGTGCCGGCGACGAACGCGGTGCGTGCGCGACGGCCTGTTCGCCGGACCTCGGCGCGCTGCGGCCCCGGCGGGCGACGGCCCGACCCGGTGACCGCGATTCCGCGGTTGTGAAGTTGTACCGGCGGTCGGCGGGCGACGACCGTCATGGAACGAAAGCGGAGCGGTCGGCGGTACTACAACAAGCGGAAAAAGACGTGGACGCAACAGTGCAAGGACTACCTGCGTCAGTTCATAGCGTTCCTGTTCAGCAACATTGGCATCATTTGCCTGGTGGTCGGTTACACCATAGCCGGCGCGTTCATGTTCATATTCATCGAGGACAACCCGGACTACGCCAAGTGGATCATCGACCGGGTAACCGCCAACCGGTCGGGCACCGTGGCCCGGCTGTGGGACCTGACGTGCTGCAACGAGTATTGCGAGGACGAATGGCGGACCGAGGTCCAGGTGCACCTCCGTTCGTTCCAGAGCCACATCATCGAGGCCGTCCGCAACTTTAGCTACGAGGGCATCAACAAGGACATGAACCGATGGTCCTTTTCCGGGTCCTTCCTTTACTCGCTGTCCGTCATCACTACCATAGGTAAGTGAAAAACGCCATCTTTTATAAACGAGAGTTATGTAACATCGCTATCAGTAATAAATAATGTCTCCTAAAACAATACACTGTTATTTCTCAAAAAAAACAAAAAAAAAACAATTTTTACAATATTATTGTTACCTTTGAAGTATTCGGGATTTCATTATGCCTATGATATTGTATTGACATCATGATAATGTTTTCCAATTTTGTGAGTTTCCCATACGTATAGGTAACTGGTTAATATCTATATAAAGTGCATAGGTACAAATATTTTAGACAATCATTAATTGTATAGTATTTCAGCTGGTAAGTACTATATTTTCAATACAGTTACCGTTTTTCCGATGTATAAAACACATTTTACTGTAAACCTATCGAGTTTATTCCATCCAAATACCAAAAAATTACAAATATTCAAATAACTGATAAATCTTCTACTCACTCGTTTACGTCGCCAATAACGGATTTGTCAATATCTCTAATATTACAGTTCACCAGCCTGCTGAGCTTGTGATTTATTATATTTGAGATTAGTTTGAAACGTTTATCATAAAATAAATCTATAAGACCAATCAAAAGTCAAAACACGAAATTGTTCGAAAATGTTTCTATATTGTCTACAAGTCCGGCTCAAGACGTGTTTACATTTTAAACACAATCTAGACAAACTCCGATTTTTCCATATTACCGGTAACGTGTTGTCAAGAGGATGCTATACACGCATTTGCTGTCTCCGTCCAACTAACTGAAAATATATTGAATTCTTATTAGAACTATGTCAATTCTAATATTAAAGTAAATTTACCTATTATCAAATGTATAGACGAGATCTGCGTTGCTACACAAACATTTTTAGGAACTATAATTTTATAAAGAAATATAACTATTTTTATGTCCCAATAATTACTTTAAAATTTAAATTTCGCTACTGCATATAAATAATAATATAATGTAATAATAATAATAATAATAATCTGGTATTCTGGTCTGTACATTTGGTAATAGGTAAATTTACTCTAATGTTAGAAATAAAATAGTTATGAAAATAATTTTGAAAGTAAATTGACAATATTTTGAGTGGTTTCAACAGAGACAGCAAATGTGGGCGAAGAATCCTCTTAAACGCAATTTTAGGTACAGTTAATATATTTACAGCTCAAAAGGGATATGCAATATGCTAATATTAATGCTGATAAATGTTTCCAAACATAAAGTTTTTTTTTTTTTGTAAAATTTATACCGTAATATTACGTGATTAGAATAATAATTATATAAATACCAAAATTCAGCGACATGAACTGAGGGAAGTGGGTAAGAGACGGCTGCCATACCCTCTGGTAAAATTTTAAAGCGCTAGGTATATACCTCCTGAATATTTTGGAAGATAATTATTAAAACGTATATTATTTTATACATGATATGTATCAATTACATATTGGACATTTATTGTGTAAAGAACTATTTTCAACATTTAATTCGAAAAACTTTTTAGAAAAAAATTCAGCAGTATTTTTTTTCAATTTATACAATTATCTATATAATTATTATTCAATTTTTCATTATTTTCGGTAGTTTTAAGTTTAAGAAAATAACAGAGGAAATCGAAAAACGATCTTTTTAAAGTGCAAACTAAAAATGCATTTTCACCAAAAAGCCCTGTAAGTACCTGAAATTTTCTAATCCACTCGTTCTATCAAAAAAAAAAATGTTTATATATAAATGTACCTATTATTAATTTTTTTTTTATAAATTACCAAAAACTTGTCAAAAAGATCGAGTATTATTACGTTAATATTATGATATATTTAATATTTGGTGCAAATTTCAAGTCTCTGACATTATTATATATTCTGATTTATAACAATTTTCGGTAGTTTTTCTGTACGTTTAAGAAAACTACTGAGAAAGTGAAAAAATAACACTCTAAAGTAGCAACAAGTATTTAAAAAAAACTTTTTACTCGACTACTTCTAATAATAATAAACATCATTGTAAAACCTAGAGATTCTTCTCTCCAAATTTAATATGTTATGCAATTAATATATTTTATATTTCTTATAAGTGAATAATATTATTTATTTTCATTGTGTTTCTTTATAAAATGTTTTCAGTTTTTTAAGTTGCTTATTTTGTATACCTACGTAGTTTAAAAGTTGTTTATATTTATTTGTTTATTATATACATATTCAGTGTTTGTATAGAATTTCGAAATAGAATGTTTCGTCATGATGTATATAGATAGTCGTAGAGATAATACAAAACTAAGAGACGTTTTTACGTTGTACTTGGATATTTTGTCAAATAAAAGGGGTTACTCTTACTCCCTCACCACATGAAAAATCCCAAGTTACGCCTATATTAATATTGGTTTGATTTTAGCGTAATTACACTAATAAGTAAATCCAAAATTCTTAATATGTAGAACAAGTCAATTTAATAAATAATAGGCAAAATTATAGTTTTATCGTTCTGATTTTTTTCAAATATCCATCGATCGCTACAGACATCGTTCATAAATTTACTATCGATTTGTACTTACGTTCAACTGACAATGCTAGTATATTAGAATAGAGAAATAAAAGGACAATGAAGTACGTATAAATATATATATATATATATAGGTGGATATAGGATACTAAAATATAATATGTCTTTTCTATAAAATATTGGGACGGGTATTGTACACGGGTTGTCAATTTTGGATAATATGGCCGTGTTTTAAACCGTTCCAGTAGGTATCGAAAATAGTCTGTCAAGTCCATTTTTCGAAAAGTGCGTATACCGGCTGTGGTATATACCGCGATACCATGTGATTTTACGTTACGTGCCACTACTCTAACCCACTCACCACGCTACGTCAACAGTCAAGATACTGATTGATATATTACATTTCTATTCTCCTCCTCCGATTATTTTTAGTACGATATTAGCTCACTCTGAAATAACAAAAGTTATATACCATACGTATTTACGAGTATAATATCACGTCGTACGACAAAGGTTCGTGATTTATTAATACGAGTTTTAATATCCTTTGCAAAACGATACGTGAACATATGTACCTGTAGCCTTTGTCGATCGTTCATACCTATGTAAAATAAAGCAATATAATATATAATATACGTAACTAATATAGTTTCTAATAGATTGGTATTTTAGTGAAAAATATAATAAATAAATTTTAATTTATATTATTTTTTATATAGTGTTAATATAAATATTTTTTCATTTATTATTTTACTTAGGTATATCAATACATTTAATTAAATGCATACATTCCATCAAATAATAAATGAATAATAATATGTACCCAGTCAGTAGTCTTTAACTAATCATACAATATATATATATATATATATATATATTAGAACTATCGCGGATACTCGGCTTATAAAATAACCCAAACAAATATATAATCTCCTTGCCTTTTCTTAAAATTTAAAATTGGGAAACCTGTTTCAAAAATTGTTGAGTAGTTTGAATCACCAATTGATAAAATATACCTACTTCTTTGTCGGTGTTTATAAGTTATTCCTTAAGTCTTAAATGATTATTATAGTTTCTTTATAAAAATTACAATTTACTTCTTACATTTTATTATTTTCATTAGAAATACCTGGCTAATATCAGTAAGTACCCGGCCAGCGAAAATACCCGACCAATAGTACCCGGTAAAGTTAATCAAAAATTACCCGGTACTTGTTACCCGAGTTCTAATATATATATTCATTTTTTACTGTAGAAAAAATCCAATAATTACCGTCTCTCTATGTAGGTACATTATTAAATCAATTTTTATTTTATAATGGATGAAAAAATATAATTTTTATGGTTTAATAATATTTTTCCGTTTATCGAAAAAATTCAATAGCTATACAATTTTGTATAAATTATCTCCATGAATATAATCATGAAAACAACACATTTCTTACTGTTTGTACTTATATAAAGACTAAACTGGATAGGTGAACTGCAATAAATGTTTTGGCTTTTCTCGTATTCTCAAGCAATTAGGTTGCTAAACTACAGTTATAAATCATAAGTACAAAACCACTATAAAAAATTTCATAAAAGAAAAAGGTTTGAAATATGCAACACGCAAGATCTAAATTATAAATTTAATTCAGGTAATTATAATGTTTATAAAATGAATAATGGTAATCATTTTGAAAAAATATAAATTTTATGATATTTTATTATTTCGATTTTAACTATATTACAGTTATTTGGTTTTTTATCTGTATTAATACCAACGATTGTGAGATCAAATACTGTGTGATAATCTATCTTTTTAAATTATCATAGTTCACTAAATTAAATTGTATAGGTAGGTTTTGTTTAAATATAATGAAAATTTGAAATTAACTTAGCAACAATATTGTCATTTATTCCAAATTTTTATGAATAGTTTGTATTATAATATAATAATATTAAATAAATAAATATTTATAAAATTATTATTATAATATTTATAAAATATATACTATAATATTTAAAAGTGGACTTTTAAATAATGGTTAGTAAAAATCAATTGATTAAATATCTGGGAAAATTTTGATCGGAAACCAAAGACTAGTATTTAGATACATTTTTGTGTAATATTTTGAAAATTATGAATTTATAAAAACCAAACTTATATCACTAGATTTATTTTAGTGAGATCTTCCGAAAACAGGTGTTACACTATTTGTGATCCAATCAACCGTTCCCGATCAAATTTTATACTTACTAATTTGGTTTACCTGATGAATAACTTTTCGAAAAGAATTTGAAATTTGACTTGTGCCTTTAAAATGTTTTAACAATATATTTCATGCCTAAAAATATTATGAATTAATTGCAATTAGCTGAATTATGATTGGAATTTAATTTTTGGAGAAATATGATTTGAATTACACAATTATCTTTATGTTTTTGAATTTTAATTTTAACACTAGGTATATATATATATATATATATATCGATTTTTCGAGAAAGTCATATATTATATTTTGTAGATAATATATGCATTAGATACCTACAACTCTTTTAATTAAAATGTCCTTGTCGTTAGGTCTTTTTTTTTTATAAAATATAATATTAATTTAAAATAACAATACATGTTCTAATCAGGGATTCGGAGCGTTTATGTAATACCTATATTGGTACATAATATAAAATATTGATATATTTTAGAGACAATAGTTGTACAAAAACGAATATTATACAACGTATTTTCATAAAAATTCGACACAAGGTACATATAACACAAGCAAGTACTTTCATAATTGATTGATAATTATAATTTATACTTTTTTTTATAACAAAAAGGTAAATATTAAATAATATTTGTATGAAATAAAATTTTAATATTTTTAATAACTATTTAATATTATTAATGATACCAACCCCTACAATATTATATTTATATATGACTTGATGTAAGATTACAAAACTAATGAATTCCTGTAAGATAAAAAAAATACATCATTGTTCATTATACGAATATAAATATATACACTAAACGTTGACTGTAATTGGATATAATTATAAAACCTTTTGTAACAAAAATCATTATGAAAAAAAATTGTATTCATAAAATATAATTTAAATTTCATAAAAATGTGACATTGGACCTTTTTGCACTAAACCTTATATTATTTATTTAATTGAACTAATTTTGATATTCGAGTAAAATAAAAAATATTATAATAAATTTGCGTATTATACAGATTAATGAAGTACCTACCTAAACACTAACTATTGTTAAAACTCTCTATTCAATTTTTTCATTAATTAAAAAAAAAATTATGATATTCAAAACGCAATTATAAATATTATATTAAATAAATAAATATTATTATAAAACTCAAGACTGGAAATAAATTAAAGATTAAGTTTTATATCTTAAAATTTATATTTTTAAATATAAAATAATTCCTGATTTTATTTAAAAAAAAAAACAACAGGTATTTAACTTTATTGTTTAAAAATGTGAATTTTATTTTTTGAAAATATTATCCATATATATATATACAAATGTAATCCCTATTTTGAATAATTTTGAATTGTTTTAAATAATAAAGTACGTAATCGTTAACAAAATATGTACTTAATTATTAAACGGTTTATAACATTGTAGAGAAATATTATTTTAAATTTAAAATGTTCATCATTTTCAATGCTTTAATTAATACCTTCAATACTGCCCCAAGTATTCATTCAGTTTGAAAATAATTAATTTGTAAACCATAATTCATGAATAGATTTAAAATATACCAGCTAGGTATATAATATATAGTGCGGAAATTATATTCATTTATACAAATATCATTTTAAAACTTTAAATGTTAATCTTATTCAATTTAATAAATAGATACCAACATTTAATATTATATCAAATGTTTATACTAATTAATATTTGAATATTTTTCGATAATAATTGTTTGATTATTATACGTGTTGACCAAAAAAACAATTTAATTTGTTGATCGTTTAACAATAAGTTATGCTTTATTACAGTTCTATATAAGACTGTTAAATGTATAATATTCATAATTCCTTTCGTTTACACGCCCGCGAGTTATTCAACTTTTCCCATTCCACTGTAGAAAGTAGACACGTTAAATAATATCATTAGGTATGTATTTATTAATTTTAATTTCGTTTTAAGGCAAAACATTTTGGAAATGTTTGTTTTTCTGCGGTTTAACTCTCGAACGCTTTAATAATTTCCAACTATATAAAGACTTGAATTATTATATTTCACACACACGAAAAATAATAATTAGTTAGGCGAACACGTGTGCATTGTCTCTAATTCACTTAGTCTAAGCTTTACCTGATGTAGTAATTTCTCGACGTTAAAATGAATATTGTGCATACGTGTTTGGCGCGTGTGTGTGCTATACTGTAAATTAAACGTAGAAAACCGGACAGCCGTTGTAAACACGAATTTCTTATTAAAATACCGCATACCTATTGTGAAGTTATAAATATACATTTGCGCGTGTAGTCCGTATATTTATTCTCGACAATATAATATAATAAACTCGAACCATTTCACCATCAAACGCCAAAATTGGATGCGATGCGGTACTTGGAAACCTTCCTGCGCTTACAATGTATTATAGGTTCAATTTATTTAGGAAATTTATTAATTTCTCATTCTTTCAGACCGACTTGGCATTAGAATCTAACTGTACTACACACGCTGTAGTACACCATCCGTCACTCACAAGCATTTCGGTCGAATTCTCAAATAAAACACTTTTTACAGAATAACATATATATTATTCGTTACCTATATATATATATATATATATATATATATATATGTTTTAAATGTTTCATGTACCTATTTTGAACTTTTTTCCAAAGTTCAATAATATCGGCATTTTTTTTTTTTTCATTTTTATCTGCTTCTTCGTGACAACCGTAACTACTAAAAAACCTTTGCGCGTAAAACGTCAACGTCCACTCATTTTTCTCTTTTGGTATTTCTTCTGCACTAATTATTCCCAACAACCTTAGACTGCAGTTTCATACTTACCGATATGTACGACATGGAGCATACTCGTCTGTGTTCGTTGAATACATACGAATAGTCGTTTGTAAATTCTGCACTGTATCACCTTCGCGTGTATTTATTTTCATATTACGTCATTATCATAATGTATTTGACCGATTTTGATTGACTGTACAATAATATTTTATATTTTTCGAATTAATTTTTATTCTTGCATTAATCTCCTCGAGTGCATTGTTTGTTACGAGACAACTGGGACAACTACCAGTGGCATTCGTTGCGTTAATCGAAACCCTGTCGTCTTTAAAATATTCGAAGAACTCCAGTAGTTCTTCTTCTATACTCCACTACTAAATTGAAAAGACGACAAATAATAAAATGGGTGTTTTCATTAGAGATTTTATGAATAAAAATAAATTTGACGTTTAATTTCTCGACACGTTGATTTTATTTTTATTCACTAATTTATTTTCTTTCATTTTACAAAAATAAAACATGCATATAATTTAGAACATTGGAATTACAAATACAGCTATAAATTATATTACGTTTGAAAAAAAAAATGATAACGGTAATGATCAACTGCTTTTTCACTTCTATACATGCCAGAACAGATACTTTGATAGAACTGTCCTTTTGTATAACAGACAGCCCTTCAATAGTTTGCTATACTCTATATTACGATATATTATCTCAAATATCATGATTATTTTAAAATCAATACTGCACAACATCATTAAAATTGGAATAAATTTAGTTTTAGCAAGATAAAATATTTAATTTATATTGAGAAAATATGGTTTTCGTGTTTTGTTATATTGACTCGTGAAAGTATATGAAGTCACACAACAAAACCGTGTCGAATTATTATATTATAGTAACGAGTGATCCGTAATTTTAGAATACCTATTAATAATTACTTTTGCCGCTGTCTAGAAATTCAAAATGTATTTTATCCCAAAGACATATATATACAAGTACCTGTAACGTCTTTGGTGCAGCAAACGTCGTTAATTAATCTATGGAATCAGTGGAATGGACTGCACGATTTCGTTTACCCGTACACACTGCAGCAGTTTATATACTTAAAATATGGTGTTTAAATCTTTTTTTTTTTCGAAAAAAAAAATACCGAATCCAGAACAAAAATAAAAGAAAAAATAAACGGCAAACCGATTACGTCCGTTTACCTGGGACGTGTCGTGAAATATCGTTGGGGTAACCTGATAACCCTCATCGGCTATATATGAGCCACAGCCGGAAACAATGCTGACAGTCCGTATACGAACATGTGTGTCATCATTGTGTGTGCGGTTGTTTGAAAACGACAGAAAATCATCGCGGGGACCACTCCTGAAAAATATCGGTGCCAAATTATCTGAAACCATAATTAACGCTCACCGAACCGTCGAGTCCCAAACATTTCGGTCATCCGTGAACATCCCGGGAGTGTATTAAAACTAGCGCGCCGTTTCTCCTTTACCATCCCGACACATTTCGGTGTATTTTAATGTTTCACGTGTACTCTGATCCGTTGTAATATTAATGGCGTATGCGATCGATCTCGATCTAACACATTTGTCATCTTGTTGTAGGTTAGGTTACAAACAGGTAAATAATATATAGTCATATTACAGACTATACGATATTATAATCAGACGATGTTACACTTCAAAATGAAAAGGAAAACTAAATAACGAAATTACCATCATGAAATATAGTTACGACAAAATTGCGTACGCGTGATTTCATAGTTGTTTGGGTCAATTAACTACACCTATAACTATATACCCGTCGTAATGGAAAAAAAGAAAAAACACGTTTTTTTGTCAACAACACGTGTTGTCCGATCACTGCAGCCCTACCACAAGCGTGTAAAAATCGATTCATCATATACTATTAGCACTTATAACAGTGATGGCATAAAATAATATCTACGATGAACATTTAATAAAAAAAAAAGTAATAAATTATTAGCCTATTACCCGGTTACTATCTGTTATAATATAATATAATAGTTTGATAATATGTTATTTGTAGACTATAATAAAACGTGCTGTTTAATCTCTATATCGACATACACCATTCAAAAATCGTTTGTTTACTTTAAAAGAAACCGAAAAAATGAAGAATTATTATGTGAGGGTGAAAGGTGGTCTTGGCTATTTATTATTTAGGAGAAAACTATATAGTTACGTGTTATAGAGTGCACTCAATAAGCAAGTCAACACTCCCCCCCAAGCTTTTCTGCTTCATCCCTTATAGTATAGTTTTTAATCTAAAGCATTTTCTTAATATCGATAAATTAAATAATTACATAGTTACATCAGAATTTTTTTTTTTTTTTTTTTTTTACCAAAGATCTTATATTTACATGTATCATCTGTAAAATAGTTATAACTTATTAGAGTAGTCAATGAGTTTCCACATCCCGATGGAATCTTTTTAACGAGATATTTGCGAGTTGATGAATGCTTAATATTCCTCTTTTCAATTTTCGATAACCACAGTCATTTTATGATTTTTAATGTCGTACTTTGTATTGTTCTTATATAGTCCACAATCTGTATATAGACCATATAGATTGCCGTGTCAAGCTGTTAAATGTCGAACTGTATGGGTTTCATAAACATTAGTGACGATTACAAAACTTGAGATAAAGATTACAAATTGAAAATGATTTCGCGAGATCGCACTATACACAACACACACGAGATACATTATCTGCGGATTCGTGAAACGTTAAATAAATATTGAAAAACCATTAGAAAAAATGATTAGTGGACAAATAACGTAGACACAGCGACATGTTTTCCCTCGAATCGAGCTGTATATAGTGGTGGCGCATATTGAATCGCTGCTAATATCCGATTTATCGGAAGAGGTCTAAGAAATGAGGGACATATATGTTATAATAAATTCTATGATGTCGAAATCGTATTTTACAAAAAAAAAAGTATAGAAAATAAAACATATACGTCATTAAATTCTATGTATAAGTATAGTGTGGTACACGACTAATGTGCGTGCGTCGAATTACGATGCCATAATATTATATAATATATATTATATGGAACGGCGTGAGATGCTAATGGATTTTTTAAAAGCTTTTATTTGTCGCGAAACGCGCGCGTATATGATTGAGTGCGCTCGGCGAGAACACGTGCTATCGAAAAAGCCAACTGGTCGGTATTTTCTGTTTTGTTTCGAAATCACTCTGTATATAATAATAGGTATAACGTACTCAAAGGCGTACACACACACGTATATAGTACTAAAATGAAAAATTAATTATGTAAATATTATTAACACGATTTGCAGTCAAACCGCGTTCCATTCCGGTAAAATCAGCTATAATACAGTCGCGATGCAGGGCATAAATACCATCCGGAGGAGGGATAGAGCCCCCTTCCCCCCCAGGAAAAGTCAATAACCCTGATAGTTGGTCCCCTCGTTTTTATAGGCTTTTTTTGCATTATACGAGTATTCTATGTACATTTTACACATTATACAATATACATATTCATTACATTTCGAGTACGCATTTATAGACAGCGTTGAGCACAGATAACTTAAAACATATCTCTATAGATGAAAAAAGATAAAATATTTTTCGTCATTTTTTCAATACTATTTCTTTGTAAACTGATAATTTAATACCTATTAAAATATTGATTTTACGACAAATGTATATGTAATATTGATTTAATATGATTACAATGATTAGGTACAATTCTTCCATAAATATTTTTAAACCCAATAATATATTAGAATAGTGGTGTCCAACCTTTTGTGTAGACCGGGCCACATACTTTTTAATAATAATACATTGAAATTTAATGATTAAATTATAATATTCTATATTACAACAATACATTTTTTTATAATTTGACTATAGCGAATAATAAGCAGAAATATTTTACAAGACGTATTAATATTTAATTATAATTACACGGAAAAATTTATTTATTTATAATAAAAAATAATAATAAAACTAATGTGAAATTTGAAATTGCTTTTTGTGTGAAAGCATTGAATCAATATCCGGATCTATTTAAGTTGTGGCAATCTTTAAAGAATTTTCAAGGTGCTTGTCTGATATAGTGGACCAATTATTACTCTTGGTGTTTTTCATTCTTGAAAACAATTGTTCGCAAATGTAAGTACTGCCGAAAAACAAGGACATATGAATAATGCATGGCCATGGAGGACTGGATTATATGTTTCTTTGGGTAGATATAATTTATAAAAATCTAATAAAGATGACCGAGTTGAATATCCGATTGGAACTCACACTTGACCATCACTCGCCCACAACTGTATGTCTGTACTAGATTACATATATACGCTTAGCAATAATTCTATATAGGTATTTTATTTTTATTTGTTGATAAATGACACGGGATATTGCTATCGGAGCCAATTAAGATAAAACACGATTAAAGTTTATCTTTATTTGATGTTTAATGTTTTGTAGTTTTATATTTTTAAAATAAATTTTTTCTCGTAATATTAATATATTATATACGATTAATTAATGTTTTTTTTTTTTTTTTTTAATTGAAGTGAGGGCCGCATAAATGTCTACCACGTGCCGCGGGTTGGACACCCCGGTATAAGATGATTATTCATCTGTTAGGTCTTCCTTAAACATCCCTACTCTTGCCTCTCGCCGTGTTGATGCTGACTTTTCTTTTATCTCATCTCTTCTTAATGGTCCTATCGATGCACTCGACCTTCTACCATCTATCTATTTCCGTGTTCCTGTCCATTCTACTCGTAATCACCCTCTTTTCCTAGTCCTCTCCACCGTGTCAACTACTCCCACAATCACCCTCTAAATAGAATGTTTTGTCTCCTTAACAACTCCTAGATCTTGTAATTTGTATTTTGGTGATAATTTATTTACGTTAACCGAAAAAAAAATGCATTAGTTTTTAATTTATTATACATTTCATATGTTACAGTTTATTTTATAATTACTTATTACTGAATTTAGGTTATTTCATATGTATATACTTATGTTATTATTTTATTATTACTATTATTACTGTATTATCTCATAATATCACATTTGTTAAATGTTAATCAATTTTATGTACTCCACTTTTATAATTATTTTCTTATGAATTGCCGTTTGGCGTTAAATAAATAAATAAATCTAATACTTCCAAACTCTTCAAACGTAGTGTTACCATTTTTTATATGTTTTGAAAGAAAATATTATGATATTAATTAATCGATTGTGAAGGATTTACGTATATCTTCTCTGTACCTTCTCTGTATGTACTATACTACTTCGTACAGAAACCTATAACTGTATTGATTATGTCACTAGAGGTGTGTATAGGTGTCTGTATTAAAATTGTGTTTAATTTTGTAGTTTAATTTATTTAAATTGAATATAGTTATATAGATATATGTGTATATTTTATATTAGTTATAAAATATAAAACATATAATACACGTACCTATGCACGTTTTAGTAATGCTTATTTGTTACCAGACCAAAAATAGAATAGTATTTCATGAAAAAAAAAATCAATTTGCTTTTGGTTAGGTAGTGAAATTAGTATAGAAAATATTATCGTCAAGATTATCACCGAAGAATATTCTCACGAAATATTGACTATTTGTAATGGTCGATTATGATATTATAATCATGGAAAAAAAAATCTATTTGTATAACCTAATCTACCATTAATAAAAAAAACATTAATTATTATCAACAATAAACAGAAACTTGATTGAAAAATTATTCATAAGTTTATAATTTATTGTGTTTTATTTATGTGATAAGAATTAGATAATTGATTTTCGTAATCTGCATTACTTTTATAATAATAAACGAACGCACTTTCAATACAATAAAACCAAGGGTTAAAGTGGGGGGACGTAGGGGACTCGCGGTACCCTTATCTCTAACTATGGTTAAAAAGCGTCCCCTTAAAAAAAATTTCCGTAAGATACTGATGAACGCTCAAATTATAACCAAATATTAATCAATATAATTCAGATTTTCATTCTAATTAAATGTTATAGTTTTACTTTCTTTTTTTTTTTTTTTATCAAATATTCAAAAATATTATTTTAGTTTTATCAAATGACTAAGATAGGATCTTAAGCCGGACCCACGTGACTGGTGTATTTGGCTCGTATGCACCAGCCGTGTTTCATTAAACTTACTTATTTCACTTTAAAATACATACTTGTATACTAGCTAATAATAATATAATATATTATAATATTCATATGTATAACATTATATTTTTATGTATGTTACATTATTGTGAATTTATGTTATTTAATGTTAAAAAAAAAAACATATAAGTACTAAATAAAATACAATTTATGTTCCTATTTAAGTACTTTATAATTTTTTATTTTTAAATAGTTCTTTATGAAATAACGTAAATTGAGTTTCACGTATATATGGATACATAGCGTGAATTTTTAAATATGCTAATCCCCACTTTTAACCATGTATAATACGTAAGCCTGAAGTTTTTATTGTTAATTTAAATCGTTTATATTCTTGTGAAATAATTAATTTTTATATACTATTTTTTATCTGTATGATTTTTTTAGTTTTTTGATTTTCTTAAATGACAACCACTGGTATAATTTTATTATTATAAAAAAAAAATCCTTTTCAAAATATTGAATTTTTATAAAAAAAATTATTTATTTCATGAAAATTTAGTATTATCGGCGCTTTATATGTTAGGCACATGAAATAAAATTAAAATGTGTTTATTATTCTGGGTTAAAAGTGCATGTTTAAAAAAAATCACTGTATATACATATTACAAAAACATTATACATATAATGATATAATATGGAACGCTTATAACTGTACGGGGACATTAGTCCCTCCTGGAATTTTTTCCACTTTAAGCCCTGGATTAAACAATTATATATGATAGGTATAATTATTTTAAAAAAATGTCCCGAGACAAAAATAACATAATAATTTATTGTATATTTCAAATAAAATATAATATAAACTATGATTCAAGAGTAGCTAATATTCTGTCCTGAATGTCTACTGGCCTCTGTGTCTGTATTATAAACAATAATAGTGGCACGCTAGGATTTGTCAAGTGTAGGAAGGGGTAGATATCAATAAAAAAAAAAAAGTATAGAAAATCACATTTTTATTCCATTATTAATTGATGAATTTTTATTTACAAATTATTGGCAAGTTTTTAGAACACACATCATGATACAAAAATTAAAACTTAAATAAAATAATGGATTAAATTTAAACAACTTTGGTTACAACTTGTGATGTGAATACAAATATTAATTGTATAAACATATTATTTATACACATATCAATTTAACTGTATGTATTTCTATTAAAAATGTATTATTTTAATCAGTTTTGTTATTTTGTAGTCTTGCATTATCCTTAGAGAATTTTTCAAGAAAATGTCTGTAATTTCTTCTACTCATACATTTTCTTCCTTAATTATATTTGTTATATAAATACTTTAAAATATTCTTATGGATTATTGAAATTAACATTAACACGTTTAGCTTGTTTATTAAAGATACCTAGTATTTTTATTTCAACATTTACAATAGAAGCTATAATTTTCAATCATTTTCCATTATTTTCTTAAGAGTTAATGGAATCTTCTTGGATTCTTTGTAAAGCATTTTTACCTGAGTTACGTCAGAAAGAGCATTGCAGGATACGTATAATTGTATACTTTGTAAGAGTTTTCCCAGTTGTAAAGTGTAAAAAACTCGTGTAACAGATACTTTTAAAACAATAATAAAATCAGGATTTGTTTTGGTGCATTCATACAATGATACTTTACTTGGTGTTTGTAGATTGGTATCATTATATTTGAGATATTCCAAAATAAAACAATGTAAAGGAATAACTATTTAAAAATGTATAAAGCATCATGTCGCTCTACCCACCAAGTTTCCCATAAAGTTTTAACGTTTTATTTTTGACAGTGTTCTAAAGTTTCTTTAAATGAAGTCGTTTGAATTATATATTTTAACGTCTCCATTCATTTGGAAGACGATGAAAAAAATTACAAAGAGTTCCAATGATATCAGTTATATTTTTTTATAGAAGACACTTCACGTGATTTCGATGGACAAAGATTGAGTGAATAACTGAAGCAATGGGTATAAAAAGCCTAAAGATATTCATTTAAAATTTAGCGCTTGAACACCGTTATACATTTAAAAGATATTAGATTACAATATTAAGATATCCATACTTAAACTAAGTTTTTCTAGCTCAAGCTTCAATGGTTTTGTTATTTCTGACTGCAGTTGAAACAGTTTTTACAAATCCTAGAAAATCTTCTCTTATAACCAAATTGGTCAAGTTAACATAGCGTACACATATTGTATTTTTTTCGTCTCTACTGATATCCGTTGTTTAATCACACGAAATTGAAAAATACTCTATCAATAATTTTTAATTTTATAACAAAACCAATTGATTCAATAATCTAATTTTGTGTTATAGAGCTTATCATAATAAAATTTTTAGCAAATGTATCAAAATGATAAGACAATTAAGCCCGAAATATTATTTAATTACCATTGGATAATAATAAATAATGAACAATAAACAATCTTCACGTACATTATCAAGTTTCAGTGAGCCAAATTCTTGATGACCACCATTAGTCTCTTACTGTTTAGTTCAATATTTTGCTTTGTTTGATTGTTGAGTAGTTTACAGTAGCTTTTTGATAGTTTGTTAAGAAGTTTTTGGTCTTTGACTAGAGATCATATGATAGTTGGTTTTAAAATGTTCATATTATATTACATTATTTACTTGATCATCGGCTCTCTGACCAATTTAACCAACTTTTATAAAACATAATTATAAAACTATTATAGTAATAAATAATAAAGAAAAATGATTTTTATCAATTATTTAAAAAAAAAAAAATACCTGGTTTTCCGATGCACCTCCCGAAAAAGCAAATACAACACAGTTTTTACAATAGGCTTCTTCTTTAATCTTACTATAAGTCAATCACGAAAATAATTCTAAATGCTTATATATTGAAAATTTCTACTATGTTTGCCTTTTGTATGTAGAGGAAAATCAGAGTTTAACCAGGATACTCAAGTGCATTTCAAACAATTAATTATTTTAGAAGACTATAAAATATGTCATTGTCCACAAAATATCAAGAAAATATCTTGATTTCTCAGAACCATGTAATTTAGTTTATTAAAACAATAAAAACAATAATGTATTGCATTATTTATTATCAGGTGATAAATTAAACGTGCTTAACTCAAAATTAATAATAGTATTAAATACCTTTTCGATTTTCCTTAAGATTTAACTCTGTAACTTATTCTCGTTATCTACGAGGTTGTTTTAGGTTATATTTTAATTTTTGGTGTTGAGGAAGACATTTTTTAAACTTGGTGCTCGTTTTTTTTTATTTCATATTTATAAATCAACCATCGATATACAAGTAGTATAAATAAATTGAAATCGTATTTACGGAAAAATTACCCATAATATATATATATGTAACCTTATTTTCTATATTAAATATAGATAGTAATTTGTTAACAATTCTAAATTGATTTAATTTGATTTAAATTTATAACTAATAACACTATTATTTTATACTTTAAATAAATTTAATTACAGAATATTTGTAGTTTATTATATATCACATTTTATTTTTATCTTTTACTACACATTTTTAGATAATTTTTATATTATTAGACCATTAAAGTCTTATCATTTAAATTATATTTTGACTCATATAAAATAATTGATCTGAAAAATGACTAAAAATGTATCTATAACTAGGTATATGCGTTAAGATTTATATATATATATATTAACAATTCGTGTTTTAATTGCTATATTAAATAAGTATAAATCTTGATCCGGGTAGGATAGCCAGTGTTTAAAATCTATCATCTCCTCCAGTAATAAACATTGCGTCGAAACATAAACACGAATATTAATTGCCAATCGATATAGGTATTTATGTTATTATTAAATGAAAGGAGTGATGAAAGAAAATAATTTTACATGAATGGTTCGTCAATAGTTTTAATGTTTATATTTCGCATCTTTAAATATTATAATGAATAGTAATAATTAGAATACGTATTATGAAAAAGAATATATAAGTATAAACACGAAATTATGTAAAATATTGCGTATGCTGTGAAATAATTCTCTCAAAAACCAAATGTTTAAATTTTCTTCTTCTCCTTCGCCTTCTCTCTCAACTATTCGGGGTCAGATAAATGATTAAATAAATATATATATATTTTTTTTTATCAAAATGTTAATTTCTATAATTGGGTTACAATATCTGTATACAATATATACAACAGCAATATGAGTATAGTAATATTATGTTTTCCGAAACAAAATGTATTCTGTTTTAGTGAATATAAAATTGTTTAAATATGATACTTATACGGAGTGATTATTTTAACATACTCAAAACTCATCAGCCCTGTCAAGTTTCGTGTATACAACTATTTATTTTTAATGTAATCTCGAGTGAATGTCTAATAAGTATTAAATACCTGTCTTTATGAGAAATGCAAAATTTTAATCATTTTTATGGGTATATCGTGAAAATTAATATTTGTTTTAATAAAAATTCATATTCATAACTTCATATTTGGATTAAAAGCAATTTTCTGAAAATATTTATGTAGGTACATATAAATAAAATATTGAACAATTAGTTTATTATTTATAAGAATTTGAATTTAGACAGGAAGTGGATAAACAAGGATATATGTTATTTTAGTCCACAGCATTTCTTCGAACTTCTAAACTTAAAATGCTAATAAATAATAAACGGTTAGTTCAATCATTTATTTTTGAGCATTAAAATTTTAACATAAGTATTTCATTTCTCCGTTGGAATTTAAAGTTTAATACAATTTTATTTTTATTTTTCTATTCAAATGATAGGTACTTATAATTAAAAAAGTTACCACTTTATTTACTTTTTCTTAAAAATACTAATATAATTATGTATTAACTGGTTAAAAAAGTTGTATTACTAATCGAATTTAATTAAATATATATATGTTGTTTTAAATGCTGAACATAGCGAGGGAGCAATAGTGGTTTGACAATGATGTTTATTTTATTTTTCTGTTAATAAATTGTTGCCTAGAAGACTAATATTCCTATCGTTACACAATTACCCATTTTCCGATAGCAAATTACATCTAATTGATAGGTACATTAGAAAAATCATTTATAAATTTTCCCCATAGTTTTTAATGCGTAAGGAAATAATAACGAAAAATGATTAAAAACAGCAAAAATAATATCTAGTTAAAACAAAAACATAAATTAAAAAAAGATAATTTTTAAATTTCAAAACTTTTTTTCCTAATATTTTTAAGATTTTTTTATTAAAATCAATAAGCCGATAATATGTATATGCTTGTATTTGGGATAATGGTATACAACCTAGATACATTTTTTATATATATATTTAATGATAGTACATACTTACATCGCGCATTGGGAAACATAGGTATGTAATTTCATAATTATAATTTAAATATTTTTTATTAATTTATTAGTTTATACGAATGGTTCTTTGTATGAAACTATTTGGTAAAATTGTTTAGTGTATTTTTTAATATAAGTGAATTGATTTTGTCTTATTCGGTCCAGTCCGGTTTGGTTTGCTTGAATTCAAATTCGGTTTAATTTATTCCGGTCTCATTCCAGTTTTGCTTTTAAAATTTTGGTCTGGCCTGGTTTCGTTTAAAAATAATTTGGCTCAGCTCTGTTGGTTCGGTCTTGGTTCAGTTTTACTTTTAAATTATCGGTTCGGTCCGGTCCATGAAAAGTCGGACCGTGCAGACCTCTAGTCCCAACAACGGTAGTAATACGGTGTATCTTCGGTATCCTTTGTATCGGCTCCTATAAAATATTGTGAATAATCAATTTCCTATATGTACCATATAGAAATAGACAACAGTGAACACGACAGTGATATTAGTGATATTATTATTATTCTACTTCTCGGCTTATTTTTTGTCGGTATAGAGACCTATATAATCACAGCTGGTAAATAAAGGTCGATGAAATGCTTTACACTGTTTGTAGAAAAGGAGAGTATATAAACTAAAATATATTAAGGTCCCCAAAAATTCGTCGAGGTTGGTTGTAAATATTTTTAATTTAACGTCTTTTCATTCGATAATAATATGATATTATTACGTAAACATGAAGATTCATGTATAATATTATCAAATATGCATAATGCGTTTTTGTACTTTACGAAATTTTTTCCCCGTACACCAACTGTTCATTTTAAACGTGCACACTGACATTTTAATATTTTATTCACGAATTTGCCATAGTAATTCGTTTAGTTATATTGCGAATACAATTTTATAAGAGTTTTTTTTTAGGTTAACACTTCTAATTTTACTTTTTAGGATTTTAAATTTCCTAAAAGTTTAAATACAAACATTACATATACCCTCGTAAAGAGGTGAGAGGATGTAATACAGGTTGTTTTAAGGTGGTTGGGTGCAATAGTGATGAGAATGCCATCAAATACGTCAGTTTTAAGGGGTTTCTTTAAGGGGCAATTTTTGAAAACCGTACGAGTTTGTATTGTCATCGTGTGATAAGTGACAACTAATTACGCTTGTTTACTATCGTATGTGTATCCCAACTATTACATTGTTTGCATGTCCGTACACTATGGACAAGTAATTGTGATTAAATAAAGGAAAATATTATATTTCTACATGAAACGATTTAGACTTAAAGTCTGAGTAAATTAGTGGTACCTACTTATTACAGTGTTAATTTCTGAAATATATTGAAATTTTGCAAGTTCTTAACTAGAGAATATTTTGGAAATGGTTTTTTCATATTACGTTTTTTTTCATGATATGCCAAAAATTATGACACAAAATTAGTGAATTTCCAAAAATTAAATCCCCAATATTAACCTAAATTTTTTAGGCTTTTAGGTTTCGATCCGTGTAATAATACATCGCTGAGAATTAAGGTGGCTAAACCAAAATAATTGGGAGAGAATGTAAAAGAAAAAACCCGAACCAATAATACTATATTATTAATTGTATAACTTCATAAACCACAAGAGATCTATATGTGTTAATACGTATATACCTTACTCGTAATTAATATGTATTATGTATTACAATTTACATGATATTATACAATATAAAATTTAAACTATATCGGTATCACAGTCTCATTTTTTTCAGTTATTTCAACCATTTTTATATTGATAACGTGACTATTTCAGCACTTTAGTTTTGTTTTAATATGTCTAATATATCCCCGTGTGATAGGAGGAAACAGGGTAATCTAACGTTTCTTTCTAAACTTATTGATGGTGAAGTCGATGCCCCTGCCCTTCAATCTAAAGTTAATTTCAGAGTTCCGACTTTCTGTTCCAGATACTCCTTCCCTTTCCGTATTCCTTTTTGCCGCAGTAATTATTTAACTATAATTGCCCTACTGCAGTCCGTATGATGAAACTGCAGGCCAATGAGGACCCACTATATATTCCTTAGTTCTTATAGTGTTAATTTTTGTCTGTTTATTCTTAATTATTTGTAATTTTTCTTTTCATCTTTAATGTTATATATATTTAATATAAATAAATAAAATATAAACTTATTATTCCTTAGTGTGACCCGTCTAGTTCATCTAAAATGTGCGAATTTTAGGTTATTATGGATATTATTATTGGGTAATCATAAAATTCGGTCAGGATATTATTCCGCAGAGATAACCTCAAAAAAAAAAAGCGTGCAGGCAACGCACCTGTGCTTCCACAATTTTAATAACACGTACAAAATTAAAAAAAAAAAACAAATAATGGCCGCCGAAGCCGCAGATGAACTGGACCGGGTTATAAGCATTTATATGTTCCAATACAAGCGTAATGTAATGTCATAATCTGCCGTGTATATATATATATTAGTGAATTTGAGAAGTTGAGGTGGACCCTGTAAATAATACGAGTAGGTGAACGGCAATATACAGTGATAATATATGACGTGATAATAAAACGAAAATTTAATTCTCGCTGGAGCTACGCGGAATGTTGGTGATAATTTTTTAAACTGATAAAAGTCGACTACTCGTAAACGTATTTTTAGCTACGATATTTCTTTTACTTTGAAAAGAAAAACACACGGGCACGCGCACATTTGGCTATCAACGAAAATATTATTCTCACGTGAAAATAAATCTTAAACGCATTACTCGCAGTACCATTTAATGTGATATTTAAATTACCGGCGAATTCGTTGGTAAATCTCGCTTAGCAGAAAGTTATTATACGAGTGTTTATGTTTTTTTTTTTTTTTTTTTTTTTTTTCATCATCCACAGCGGCCACCTCGGCTCTAAGTTTATTTTCGTATTTAAAATAGCATCAATGGGCAAAAGAACCGCGTAGTGAATAATATATTACGTGTGGTTTCGTGTCATAAACGTTGTGTACAGTCGATGTTAATGTGCCGAGACGATCCGATGCCGGCCAGACTCTATGATGTGCTTGAGAGTGATAAATCGGCCGTTGTGTTCAAATAATAATAATATGTTTATACCGAGTGAGACTTTATCCGAGGAAATCGTAGGCTTTTGAAAATGATCGAAATTCGTGCTGTCATATATACTATATTATATGATATAAATACACACACCTAAAAATACATTTTTCCAAATAATTCAATTCGATTCCACACAATAATATGACCAAATGGACTTCGAGTAAAAAATCACGTCAAACGACATCTGTCAAGCAAAATAGGGTATTACGAAAGAAAAAAAATGTCCCGACTCCTGTTTATTCCGTTATATATCCGTAAAACAATTACTATTGTTATCATAATTTCGTTTAAGATATAATATAATAACAATCAATACCTATATCCATATTGATAACAGTTTTATGTGGAAGCTGTTTTTTCGCAATGGTTTTTTTCTGCTTATCACATTTGATGCATATATATATATATACTTGAATAAGTTTGTGCTTAGGAATGACAATTTAATTATACAAATAGGAAGGTAAAATAATACTAGGAATATTGATTATTTAAATACACTTTGAAACCACAATAAGATTATTGTCATATTGTTAGTTAAATAGTTTGTTCCAAATTAAACAACATATTTCAAATAGTCACTAAATATTCCATTAGGATAAATTAATCCGCTAGCATATTTTAACTCTCTCATTTATCAAGGACTTATATTATTCCGAATAATTTATATTTTTATTATTTTCCAAAAAATCGATATTAAAAGATTTAAAAATATAAACTATAATAATGAGATAATAGAAAAAAGTTAGAAAAGTGCACTCTTCGAGCGCGTTAAATTCCACAATTTCTATACTTATTAAACAACAATATAAAAATATTATTAAAAATACCAATATATTTATCTCGCTGTTAACCAAATAAATAAACACGTAAGTCGTAACCATGTACTTGTATAACTACGGACGGATGGACACAACGGCAATATAAGGTGTTTACACTTTTGTTAAGAAACATTAAACTAGTCGTAATATATTTCGGTATTAGTTGTTGTCTATCTATAAGAATAATAATTTGGAACACAAGACTAATTTATAAATTTTTTTTTTTTTAGCCTTTGTTGATTTATTCAATTAGCATCAAAATACAAGTATACACAAATCGGAAAAAATCTCCGGAAGGATTAATATGTCATAGTAGGATACTACTAGATATTATTTGGAAACAATTTAGTAATTTCCTGATTTTTTGAAAAATTATTAAAATATCTCAAAAACCATATAATTATTTTAAGTATATGTATGGAATAAGAAAAAAAAATCTCTTATCTATCTATTCACTTTATATTTTTATGTCGCTTCATATAAACCTATAGACTAACAATAATCTGGGTATTACATACTGTACATCAGAGGATTACAAACTTTTCCTTAAACCTAACCGTATTTCCTATACATTTCTGGCTGTTTTTTCTTTTAACTCATACATGATGGGCGTTTTTTTTTCTCTAAAAATACTTGTCCGAAAAAGTTTGGCCATCTAAAGCTGATTCCGTCCAATATGTTAATAATTCATGATAATAATAATACATAATTCATGTTTTAATAGAAGTGGAACTTTTCGTCCAGTGCCTCTATTCTTGAAAGTATAAACACTAACCGTATTTGTATAAGACTTCTGGAGTACTAATTTAAACCGCATTCGTATATACTCTCAAGACCATAATGTAATCTAATCATAATATAACTATTCAGTAAATAGCAGTAAAACTTTCGTCTCTTGAGAATATTGTTAGAAAGATGAAATAAAAATAAATTATAAAGAACAAAATTATCTAGCAAACTTACGTATCCGATTTTTGACATGTGCATTTTTACACGTTTATGAAATGTGAAAAAATCTGATTTTTGATTTTTGATTTATTATTTTTTTTTTAATAACTATAAATCTTGAAAAAATGAATATATAATAAAAGCTACGTAGGTAGCTTACCTACGTAGGTACTATGCAATGTTATTAGCTATAATTTGTTTTTTATTTTGTATTTCTAACATGTTTGTAAGTTGAAAAGAATGAAAATTTATAATGCAAGTTTTTTATTGAAAATGTGTAGGTACGACGTCCTTTTAATAAAAAAACAACAAAACAAGTAAAACCGCCGTAGAAAAGCTTATATTAAATAAAAGCGTACTATCTTCATAAAAATATTTTGTTTTTTCATCATACTTGTATTATACTAACTTGTTCACTGTTATAGCTTTCGAGGTAATATGACTGTGCACATAGTACACTATCATATATAAAAATGTTAATCTCTGGTTTAGTTTAGGCCATGTCATCTCTGTTTACGAATAATATGTTTGTGTAAATACACGCTAAAATTGGTTAACGAGATAGTAATTTCGTAATCATATTATACTCGTTGTGAGACGTTTTAACAAAATTATTATTATACCCTTATAATGTCGTGGTGTGTATCTGGCAGGATGAAGTGATAATAGAAGGACGGACATTTAAATTTTTCACAAAAGAAACGAAGCACCGCGAGCAGCGTCTGAAATTTTACATATAATTTTTATAACAACTAAATTCCCACCACATATATATTATATGCGAAATTCATTGAATTTTATTACACTTATCTAATATGTTATGCACGTTATTTTAAAATTAAAATCGGATCAATTTATCAAATATATAATTTATAACTTATAATACGCTAGGAATTGGAACCCAACATCACTTAGTCGTAGACAGGTATTTAGAAGAATTGACGGTTATAAACTTAAAAATTTACCAACTTTGGTACTTGAAAACTGAATGAAAAAAATAAATCTAAATGTAGTTGAAAAAACACTTTAAACGTTTTTATTTTCAACAAAATAATTACTTTCTGAAGAATAGGGGCGAAATCTGCAGAGCATTACTTTTTAACAATATTTGCTTTTCAATCCGTCATGTAATAATCAATTGTATATATTGCGAGTAATATTATTAGTTAGGTATAATTTAAAAAAAAATACATATACTTATAAAATATTTGATTACCGGGTATAGGTAAAATGGATTACAATGAGTAATTTGTCATATTTTCAATTTTTTGCAGTCTTATCTCAAATTGTTTTCCGAAATCAATATCTGGTAGGTACTTGCAGGTATGTCAATAAATTGAGGTGCGACGGTCAAACCGGTTAAATTGTTTATATAAATTCAATTGTACGTTCTGCGGTGTCTACACATTTGAACCTTGCTGCGCTACAAAAATTTTCAAAATTCCCTATAGGTTAAATAGATATATAATATGGTTAAAAATTTTACTATCTAATCATTGTAATATAATCTCTTTTCGTTCTAGGATTTATAATATATTTATTATATATGCAATATGTCAGAAATAACGGAAACAATATTAATGATGAACGAACGAATTTTGTTTGAACGAATGCATTTTTGAACGGAAAAGTGAGCAAAAATTGACTATATAAATAAATTGATAGTTTCCGGTTAAACCATTGAAATAATTCGATCAACATCAGAATCTTCTAGATGTCCTTGATAAAAGATCAATATAATAAGTATACAAGTTCGGAAAGCTCATTCTAAAAAGGTGCTAAATTTCCGGTTTCAATACGTATTTTAAACAATAAACTATAATTCCATAAAGAATTTTAAAACAATTTGTTTAACTTATGTATAGAAACCTAAAACTACAAAACGAATAAAAATTGTAAAATTGATATTGGTAACTACAGCAACAAATTGTAAAGACAAACAAGTGGACATCATACGAAATACATTCTTTTCGAGCATTGTGGAATTCCCATTTTCTATCACCCTGGTAACTATGAATAACGAAATCTAAGAATAATCGATTGTCAAATCAACAATATTCCTCGTAATTATGTACTAATAATTATGGCAACTTTTTGATATGATAGACGGAGTCGGATGACATACACAATAATATATAACTAGTACTACACGTAGAATTTTGTAAATTATATTCTGTAATTCTGTATAGTTTTAGAAGTATTCTTTGTCGTAGTACCGACTTTTACGATACAAATTACTCCAGATTAAATTTAAAGGAAATATTTTTTTCCAGTAGGTACAACTTTGACCGAAATTTTGTTAAGTGGTATATCTTTTTTGTAGCTTTTAGTAAAATTAGAATTGTTTTGGAGGGGATTTGAAAAAAAATTTCACCGGGGTCTATACTAAGTGAGTTGATTTAAGTAAAAAATTTGGTAGCTTAAGTGTATTAGGTAAGTGTTTTTTATTGGATGTACACTCGTGTCATACTTTTAGGCTTAACTTTCAATACAAACCTATATGTAGGGCATATATCGATATACGTATACGATTTTCACGTGGTAATTATTGCAAGGTAACTGATATAATTATAATAAATATAAACTTCAACTTAAACTCCTAAGTCTATTTATATTACGTAATTAACCATTGTTAAACATTCTAATTTATTTTTCTATATCGTTCATAATAATTATAATGTCATGTACAAATTACTTTTTATATACTTATGTAATTTAAAAAATAATGCAAACAAATATATATTTCTAAAAAAAATCATTCGAAATTATATTGATCACATACAATATGCTTTTATGTTTTGTTTTAAAGTACTCGATTTCGCTTCCCCCCTTTCAAGATATCCTATATATAGGTACCTACAGCATTATGTATTTGGATATTTTCTGTAGTCACGGGTGTACATTTTTCAGCAGTCAAATTCACTACTACTTAAAAATATCATACATACATTTCTATAAAAATAAATTTACATAATTTTTATACTAAAACCTTCTGCATTTAAGACAAAAACTGAAATGTTAAAACCTCATAATTTATGTGTTAATAAATCCAGATACAAACCTTATCAAATTTAAATTTAAAAAATACAATTGATTTTAAATTAAATATCTTCTCAAATTATTAGTATACGGTATATATGATACTTTTATAGTATTTTACGAACACTCAGATATTGTATTATTAATTTTTATAACACTATAAATTATAAAATACGATGGAAATTTATTGATTTTTTTTATAAAAAATTAGGTTTTCAAACCCGCATGGTAGACTTCTTTTTTCCTATACAAGAACGACCACATATTATTATATATTTTATATTTATTGTAAAGTTGTGACGTTTTGGCTCAATCGTAGTAAACCCAGCGCGAATATGACTAATATTCGCACAGTCTACCGAAAATCCGGTGACGTGACGATTAGGTACATATTATTATTGTTTGGTCGTGTTTACACGCCGGAAGACACGGTTGACGACAAACAATCGGAATTTTATTATACCAATGGCGACCACAATGTGACGTCCCTCTTTCTGAGACCGCGGGGAACGGATGGCTTTCTGGCAGAATGGCAAAAAAAAAAAAAAACATAAATTTCAGTTGACAGGTAGACGAGATATTCGTTTTAATTTTTATACATATTATATTCTTCAACTTTTATATTTTAAAATTTTTCATTTTTATTACCTATTTTTGTTTTTTTGGCTGTTTCCGCTTGAGTTCCGGACTCTGGTTTAAAAAAAAATATATATATCACACGTAAAATGCTATAGATATGAACGTTAATACTTCCAAACACATACACACACACACACACAGATATATATATACGCACAAGGCAGTATTTATAAGTTGTCCATAGGGTTTTATATTTTTAGATTATTGTTAAAAACCGGAAATTCGGTTAGCAGGTTCTCAGAGTGTGATATCTTAACTTATCTATTTTTATTTTTAGTACATATTATAGCGATTGTTTTTATGCATTTTTCAAATCTAGGTTTTTGAAAAATTTAATTAAACATATTATACAAATATACAATTTTAACGAAATTTTCCTCAATATTGACAATTAATTTAAATTGATTATCAAGGCTAGGCATTAAAGAGTTAAAAATTCAAGTTAATTTTAAATTTTTAATTCAACTTATTTTTTTTTACATTAACCTTATTTTAACTTATTACTTTTTTATTTTGTTCAATTACATTTATTTTTTATTTTAAGTGTCTAAAATTAAGAATCATTTTTTTATATTTTATCTACTGCAGTTAAATATCATATATTCTATTTTAAAATCACTATCCCCTTCCTATAGATAGCTTTCAAGCACACCTCTGAACATATACAATAAAAATTATATATATCAAAAGTCTTTGAACAATACTTATATTAATGAAAAAATATATTTAGTTACCTATTTTTATTATTATTTATTAATAGAAAGGTCTTTATTTTTCAATTTAAATATTAATAAAGACAATGATGAGTTAATATAATATTGTAAACAGGTATTTACACATATTTTTATTTTTATTTTTTATTAACTATGAACTAAGAAGAGGAAAAATTTAGAAGATCACTGTGCGCCATGTAACTCTTAAGATATTATTGCAAACACGTCATTTTTAAAGGGCTATGCATTTCCATATTTTATTCCATAAACTGCAGGAGAAACTTTTATTTGTGTAAATAGTAATTATTGATTGATAGATTATAATAACTAATAATTCAGCAAGGACATAGTCTGCACGTATCCGTCCATATGAACAAGTAAATTTAACGGAGGAACGAAACGTATAAATTACATTTATAAACGAAAAGTAAGTTAACATAAGTTCTACGACAATATTTAATATTTTCATTGAGTCGATTTTTAAAATTTTAAAATATTTTAATTCATTAACAAATTTACCTTACATTAATGAAAGCTCATATTTTTTGTTTCAAACTGTTTTTCAAGTACTCCCGGTTAAAAAAATTGAATTTTAAAATAGATTTTTTGTAAAAAAATACTAAAATAATATTATGTTTCTATCGTTGCAAAATAGATTTTAATGTTTCTTATCGGTTTTCAAAATTTAAATAGAAGCACTAGAAGTAACAAAATATTTGTAATATAACAATATTTAAAAAATAAATAATGAAGTTATCATAACATTCTTAGAAAAAGTAAATATATTACTACCCAACATTGTATTTATAATAAAATATATTATTTACAGTACTTAATATATTTAAGTGTAGACGAGATCTGGAGAACCGAGTCTCCTTGTATTTAATATTTTATGATCAACATATACATCATATTATAATGAGAGCTTGGAACCTATTTAAAAAATAACGGTAGGTATTGGAACCAGAATATCTTTTGAAAATCTTAGAAGCGATACCTTACCTAAGCAAACTTAACTGTTATTTACTGTAAAATGTATTATTATATTATATTTTTAACAATTCACGTCCACATTTCATGTAAGTATAATAATATATCCTAACTACCTGACGATATGATTTTGACTGTTAACGTATCAGAAGTGTTTGAAATACTCGTATATCTAAACACATATTATATTATAATAATACGACATAGTAAACATCGTTATAGGATTATAGGAACCATTGCATAATTCAACCGTAATAATTTAACTCAAAGACTCATCCGCGCTCTTTTTAGTAGCATATATATATATATATATATATCTATAAAACGAACATGGCTATACAAGAAAGGTATAATCATTTTTTAATGATACGAATAAATTGGTTCATGAATGAAAAGAACCTATGGAGTATGGTAATTGATCATTTCTTATCACTCTTAATTATTATTTCGGAGTATATATAAAATAATTTATTCTGTGATTAAATAACGAAAACATTTGATTTTCAAATCGGTGATGTATGATTACCTACGATTGTAATTTTTGGCCGTACGATCACGCATTATATTACTAAAATACTACAAGAATACGTAAATAAGCAAGAAAATGAGTGCAACGTCGCAAACTGATAATGTCTACAGATAGAGAGATGATAGAGATTTTCGACAACGTAGTAATTTAATTATTATTAAAACGCTAATTTTTGTAAAAGTTAATACGTATTTGTAGATCTGATTTTAAACTATATTAATTTATTATTAATATTAACCTATTTCTTACGGAGGAGAGAGGATATGGGGTATATGGATCTCCTCCCATGGCCTTTTTTCTTAATGTAGTACATATCCGTAGTACAATCACATTGCAGTACACATTCGATCTGTAGTCTTCGTGTCTAAGATAATGATAGTACGCATAGGTATACTGTGATATAATAACACAGTAGATAAGTGATAGTACCAGAATAGTGTAACTCTATTTAATTGCAAAATATCAATATAAATTATTTCCGTGCACACATTGTGCAAAAATAAGGTAGTAATTCAGATCAGGCGCAGTGCTGCGCTCTAGTGGCTATAAATCGCTTAATAAACATTTTAATTTGATTTAATAATCAAAAATCAGAAAAATATTATAAACGTCTATTTATCATAGTACATTATTTTTAAATGAAATAATGAATTTATTACTATTAATTGGCACGTAGCCAATTAATAGTCCGATTTTCAGCAGCACGTATCCGACATGATTTGCCAGACGTAATATTTTCAAAACTGTGGTTAGTAGGGATAATAAATATGGTCAAATAACCGTAGTCATTACATGAGGACATTTTCCAGCCGGTGGTTTTTATTTTTAGTTATCAAAAACAAGGACGATTGATAAGGAGTTTCCCCCTCTCACCTAAGATATTATGATTATAACGATTTCACTACCTAGTTAAATAACAATAGTTTAATCAATTCCGCTAGGGGCACTACCTACGTGGCAAAGGAGCTAATTTCTATGATTGTATAATAATATTGTTTTACTGTAATTTTGTGAAACTGAACTTTATCGAGGAAACTGCGTAAGTAGATACAAGTAATATAAATTATAATATACATATAATATATATATAATACATATTTTAAACAAATACTTACATGTATTTTTATTATTATGCAAAATACATAAGTATAGATAGTTATTATTATTATTATTATTACTTATTCATTTTGTTTTCCATTTGTAGTCAGAAAATGAATAAATATAGTTACAAATAATTTTTTAATTTGTTGACGTTTAGAAATATTAAATTAAAATAATAACTTGTCCAAATACAGTTGGTGTATGATTATTATTATTTTAAAATTGTAAGAAAATATAAATCATTGCATTCAAAGCATTCTGAGCGACATTCAGTATAATAATCATATAATTTAAAAATAAAAAATAAATAATAATATATATATATATAAAAGTAACCATGACGTTTTTATTTGTATTTTTGTATTTTTTTTTTTTTTTTCTACATTTGTAAATTATTTTCGTTATGTAGTTTTTTAACAATTAAATATAATTTAGCTGGACATTGTAATAACAGTCATAAATGGCTTATTATTTTTTTTAATTTAACATAATTTTTAAGAACCGTAAACATTGCTGGGTATCCATAGAAGAAATACATACCTATTGATCCCAAGGTGATGTCTTGATGTCTTGGCTTAAGGGTCAAGAAAACTTTATATAGTTACATAGATTTATTAATGATATTAAAAAATTAATTAATTATATATGATAATTCAATGTTTATTGTATTGTAATGAGGGGGAGCGTAATCCCTTCGGCTCATTTTGCAATACATTTTTTTACATCCCTCTCCATTCGAAAACCCTGAGAACGCCACTGATATTACTTATACCTACTGGAAGTGGTGTTTCGCGGCAAATTGAGGGACATTTTTGAATTAAACTGTCTGAGCGAGTGACCCGTACCAGTTTATAGGTTTGACCAAAAGACACTTCGTGTACATTTTCATAATTTTCATGATATTGGTTATAGAAATAAATTGCAATTTACTCGGCCATATCTAATCATTGCGTATCGATTCGGTATTCCAATCGTATCATAATACCACCAAAACCATGCATACAATCGTACCAACCTTGCGAACGACAACAACGTTTCACTAAATTTGGCCAGGTAAAACATGCGCGCAGTAGTAATATTGAAAAAATAACGGTGGGCAATCGTAACATGTAGGGCAATATGTGTTCTCGGATAACCGGAACCGGAACTGCTAATAGCTTAAAGGTTCCAATAATACTGCATATAATATATTGCGTACGTTATACGCCTATGTTTAGGTATAATCAATAATCATAATACTATAATTTCATGATGTTATATTATAAATTATAATAGATTCAATGAATAATCAAAAGAAAATTAACAGAGTGTTAAGAAAATGTATTATAACCACACTTTATAATATACTACTACATTTTATACATTGCACGTACAAACATATTCGTTTATAATAATTATTATTTTTAATTATTGTCTTTGATTGTACCATTGGTAAATGCGTACACTTCGAACGTGGAGATGTTTACCGCTTTTGAGATGCCATTTGGGTAGAATATGTGAGATATATTATAACGTTGTAATTATTATCAATAGGAATGGAATGATTATCTTATTTATAATAACTTTACACTGTCATAATAATAATGTTATATATTATTATGATCATCAACGGTAAACGAGTTTTATTAAAACGCTCAAGGTGGTTCTTTGGGAACGAGTTTAAACATGCATATTTTTTCGTTCGTCTCTGATCGTCTATGATTGAATAGTCCTATGATGATTTTGAAAAGTGATTTAAATTTGATAACAACTCTACTTTTAATCCACTGTTTTAGTTTCTATTAATACTGTCATCTTATACATTCCGTACAAATTTTTTTTTTTTTTTTGAAATTGTAAGCTACTAAATATTCGTTGACCAAAATATTGGACATAAATACTTATAAAAATTAAAAACGTATGTCGATGAAAAGTAAATTTTTGATAAATTCAAAGGTGTTTTCCAAATCCACATCAGAGCATAATGATAAATCACTACGATGAACAAAACACGGACACTATTGTGTAAAATTTAGAAGAAATTCATGAAATATCATTGCTTCGTATGTCTGCGCATACGTTAGTGCTGTGCGCAATGCTGGTAATGTTATTACAACGGTTGCGGTTTTAAACACACCATAATATTCATTTACACACCGCACTCACACACAGATATGTTATTTTCGTATTATTTGGAAGTTTCCTATATAAGACCCCTTAAAATTAGACCGCGGGGTACCGCTTTAATTTCTAATCATATTATAACAGTGTTTTAAACGAGTTTAAAAAGGAACGGATATCTGGAACAAAACTTGGAATCATTTCCTAATAAAATATAAAAGAACAGAAAATGAGAAAATGAAAAGAATTCCTGTTTTTGAGAGTCGTCGTGAACGAAAATTTATTAATAAATAAATAAAAATATAAAAGTGTTTTGAATATTAAATATATATTTGTAACCTAGTTAAATAATAATTTACCTATAATATAACTATACACGAGAACATTTTTATATTACCTATATATATATATATATATATATATTTATATTTTATTATTATACCTATTTATATTTATATGAGAATGATGAGAAATTAACGGTATAGACAATGAGTTTTCTTTTATTGAGTTATTACAATAAATTATGAGTTCCACTATTTAAGCAAGAGGTCTAGGATCTGCAACCAGTTATTTATATTTTGTTTTAAAAACGCGAAACTGAACGTGTTCATTTTTAAAAGGCGATTTATCACCGCTGAATTTTTATAATATTCTTCGTAACTATTTTCGATTAAATAATTACTGTGAATATTTAGTATTATAGATTTAATGTAATTAAATATAGTACAAATCATGTTAAATTCACGCGTTTAGTATAAATACGTCTCATCCCGTGCTTTTGAAATTGTTCAGGAGAGCGTTGAACTATCATATAACTCGATTGACTTATTCTATTGAAACAAAATGTATACTTCATTTTAAACGTGGTTACACTTATTTCGACAGTAAAAGTTATAAATTATAATATTTTATAATATATTTTATAATTTATAGTTTAAACATAAAAATTGTTATTATAAAAAAACCTCCATTGATAGCACGGGCAGATTTGAAAGGGGTCAACGTGGCTATCCCCCCCCCCCCTTGGAGTTTTTCGTATCATTATATGAAGAGTATAAAAGGTATTTTTGACGTGGGATTAGCCGTTTATTCCATAAATACTCAAATTTGCTCCTCCCTCCTTAATTGAGGTATAGATCCGCCACCAACAGAGAACATTTTCATACTAAGAAAAGTATAATTAACTTTAAATAGAAATTTTCATTTTCCTATACGTATTCGTTTTATTGCATAGAACGTTTTTATATTATTAATATTCTTGATAATATTAGATACCTATTTGGTTTTATCAAATTCAAATAGTATAATTATATGTCACTGAATGTTCGTTAGATTATAACATTTTAGATTACTTGTACTTCATTCAATAATAATGTAGGGACTCGAGTTTTAGACACACATTTGCGCCTTTCCCGTTTGTAACCATTTATATAAAACAATGCGTATTTTAATAGAAGATGCTATTTAGAACCATTTTATACTAAGCTTACGAACTATAAAGTTTCTCAGCGAATTCAAATGTTATATATACTGTACAATTTGTTGAAAATACATATTTCATATGAAAAACAGACAGTTCATTTAAAGTTCAATAGTTTTAATTCATAAAATATTATATGTAATAATTTCGGTATTCGGATATAATATTTAAGTAAATTAATTTTTATAATATGAATAACAATCGTTATATTTTGAGAGGTTGTCCATTACACGAGAGTAATGATGAGTATTATATTCAACGTGTAGTAAAACTATTGCACATTTTTGTGTTCAAATTTTACATAACCTAATAACATCTACTGTATTTAGAGTAAATAGATAATAATATAGTTATAAATTAAAATAAATTGATTTAATCATTTTTTATTCGTATTATATTATGTGTATTTGATTGAGTGGAAAATGTTAATTTGTATGTACATACGAAAAGTATTATTTTATTCTTTAAAAGGTCATTTTGGAATACCCGTTAAAAATAAAATACAAAATAGAACTTATTTTAGTTCGTGTTTGTGTTTGAAACTTTACCGCAGTGCTGTAAATGAAGACGTTCTCCATGCAAATATGTACACGATTTGAGACAAAACCCGTTCGGTCGTGAAAAATATGCACCATGCGTGTAATATAATATCGTAGAACTTTAAAGTAAGTTACTAGAGTTTATTCAGATTTCCCCTGTATAGTTTTGCATAGGAATTGAATTCTCGAGAGTCCGTTGTCACGAAAACTATATCTCAAAGATCAACAAGATGGTATAATTGTATATTATGTTATTTTGAATACTATAGATATATTACCTATTTATCATTTTTTTTCTCTCACAATTCAATTGCAAAATAAATGGCTTACAAATAATTTATATATATATATAATATATAGTTATATCAATTTGAAAATATATATTCATTGTGGCGAATAAATAAATTTTGAACATATTCTACTCGGCATAGCTTAAATGAATATTGTTTAAAATTTCGTCAGTATATAGGTCTCCGCCTAAAATCAGTCAACATTTGGTTTTATACCGTCAAATATATTTGTAATATAGGTACCTATACAGTATACATAAATGAGTGTTTAATTTTTATCTCTGTCAGCTATTTATTTTCTATTTATTTTCAATAATAATGAAAAACTATTATTAAAAAGAACATTTTCGACATTTTTGTCTATGTCAGATAATATAATAGTTTTCTTAAGATGATGTTAGCGCAAACCATTTTTAATGAAAAACTTATGTTAGCATATCTCATTTTTAACAAATAACAAACATATCAGAAATACAGGTTTAATATTATTAAACGTGTGCGTAGAGTGCTAGATAATATATGGATATTAGTCATTTTTCAACTATTAGATTTTCATGTTTTCTTAAAGTTTTTTTTTAAATAATATGTCCAATATACAACTCCTTAAAAATGGCTGCACTGACATCCTCTTCAGATATATAACACTACTAGACTGCACACATTTGTTGTCTCCGTCTATCTTATAGACAGTTGAATAAAAGTAAGCTACTTAGAGTGAGAATGGTGAATTTCAAGTTCAATTTAGAATCAAAATACTTATTACTAAACTCAAAAAATGGAAAAATTTCGAAAGCATTTTAGAGCATTTTTTCTAAAATGACTTGTTAAACAGTTAGAATCCTAATTAAAAATATTGTTACTTAACATTATATTAAAATACTATTTTCTTTAATATTAGTAATAAGTGCATTAACTCTAAATTTAAGGGTATTGTAAATGGCGATTTTAAGTTCATTTCATACACATAATATATCAATTTAGATATAGGTTTCATATTTCCAATATACTGATCGATCTAGCGATAAGTATTTTGAAAACTGATCTAAATTCGTCGTGAATTCTTTTTTAGACTTGCTCATTTTTTTAAAGTTTCCCACAAAACTGTAATATTTCCCCAAATGTTTTAATTAAATTTTCGTGGGACTTAAAAGTATAAAATCAAAAATGAAAATCGATTTAAAATGAACTTCACGACAAATAAGATATATTTTCAGAACCCTTATCGCATCATTATATCATTCAGTACAGTGTTGGAAATAAAAATCGTCTGAATTGCTATGTTACGTATGTGATAGAGACCTGTCAATCGCTGCTTCCAATCCCCAAATGCAATATTTAATTAATGTAATATTTCTTGACGGTGATGGATCATACGAATGTAGATTTTCACTAAATTTAAAGCTTCATAATATTATCTTAAATTATAATATAAAATTTTGCTGAACGACGGGATAGAACTATTATATGATAGTGAATTATATTAAATATGAATAACGTCTAAAACCACAAGTAACAACATATAATTCTGTGTAGTTTGTGCAACACTTAATTTAGGTGCATAATTATAATAATAATTATTAATTAGTAATTATTATTTATTACATTTCATAGTTAAACAAATATGGTATTATATTCGTATTAAAATGGAAGGGAATGAGAGTAGGATACGATTATATATTATAATATATAATGTAAAAATATATAATATTATGAAATTAGATGTAAATCTTGATTAAGGATTATTTACATTTTCCTAGATTTGGAAATTGGCCTTCTAAATTCTTTTTAAATGGTATATCCGATTTCCGTTAACTTAGGTGCGATTCTTACAAAATTAATTTGGTCCCTGGGGGCTGAATTTTTTTCCAAATATAGTATAAAAAAAATATATTCTGTTATAATTTGGGTTGGAAACGGTCTATTTCTAAGAAGTTTAATATAGGTAATTTAATAGGGTAAAACACGATTTCATCTGCTCACAGTCGGACACAATACCATTTTTATTACAAGATTCCGTGTGATATTAATGCAATGTCGTCACGAAAAAACGGCTACGTACAGTACGGATGCAGCAATATTTTTTTAATTCACGAAGTTAAATGTGTTAACGATAAGGATTTAATGTACTGCAAAAATACTTCTTTCAGTTACATCTATAAACCGGGCAGAGTCAATCACGCACCCGGGCAGTTTATTTAAAAATATCCCCTGATTTGTTGAGAAACACCACGTTGATTGAGCAACAGCTAACAAGTAAAATTCAATATAGATTAAGTGTACTTCTTTCGGTTGTACCTATAATTTGAAAAAGTTTTCACCCAATTTTATACGGAATCGTGTTGGTTTTTAAAAATCGAAACAGGTTTTGCACCCAAAAAATGAAACCCAGAAAAAATTTAAACCGTTCCAGACCCGGTACCCGAAACTCGGAAAAACTTGAAACTGTTTTCGGACCTGGTATCCAGGTGTTTATACTATATAATAAATTATTATTATAATTTTTTTTTTCAATTCGACAGCTTATATAACTTACTTCTTAACATATATAATAAGTACTTGTTTTCCAAACAACGAAAAATATTCCAGAAGGCATGGGAATTCGACAAAAATCTAGGCATACTATTCATAGACTTCAAGAAGGCATATAATTCGATCCATAGACCCATTCTGATAAATATTATGGAAAAATTCAAGTTTCCATAGAGGCTTATAAAATTAGTTGAAGCGACCCTTAAATATACGTAAGTAAGAGTTAAAACAGTAAATAAGACCTCGGAACCCGTCAGAGTAACAAAGGGGCTGAGACAAGGGGACGAAATATCACCCATATTATTTAACTTAGTGCTAGAGAAGGTTGTTAGAAAGGTAAATGTCACTGGAGGTTTTGCACTAGGACAAACATGTGTAGGTCTTCTGGTCTATGCGGATGATATAGCCATCATAGGGAATGATGTGGAAGAAGTAAAATCATTGTGTCAAAAACTTCTTAAAACTGCAGGAAAATTTGGTTTACTAATTAATGACAAAAAGACAGAATATATAATACCGAATAGAAAGGAGATAAATTTCCAACTAAATGAGATAATTAAAGTAAAAAACCATAGTTTTGAAAAAGACTAAGAGAGTATCTATTTTTAATTACTTAGGGTCAATACTAACCAATAACAATGGCATAAAAGTAGAGATTGATACAAGGCTAAAAATAGGTAATAAATGCTACTATGGTTGACAAAATTATTGAGTTCAAAAGCTAAATCAAGAAATTTAAAAGTTCAGATATATATGACGGTAATACGCCCAGTGGTATTATATGGATCGGAAACATGGCCTCTCAGGAAAACAGAAGAAATAAGGTTGGGTATTTTTGAAAGGAAAATTCTAAGAAGGATTTTTGGACCTTGCAAGGATAATCAAACCGATGAGTGGAGGAAAAGACATAATCAGGAACTCCAGGACTTTTTTCAATACCCTAACATTACAAAAGAAATTTAATTTAGAAAACTAAAATGGGCAGGGCATATGTATAGAGAAAACAAGGATCAATAATAAAGACCGTAATCGAAGACAACCCGGCAGGAAAACGACCTCTAGGAAGACTCCATCTGAGATGGGAAACTGCGTCACCAGAGATGTAGGAACTGTGGAACCTGATGCACAATGGCTGCCGAGGGAAGTAGCAGAGGACAGGGACAGATGGAGGAATACAAGTATATGCTTAGAGGGCTGGTCTTAAAGGCCGTTACCCCAGAAAAAAAAATAATAATAAAACAAGTACTTGTGACTATTCATAATATTATTATATTATATACCCGAAGTCACAATATTATACACTTTTATTTTGCGTATTCATATTTCAATAACTATATATTGTCATATTCAAAAACTAAGTGTCCACACGGAGACGGAGACGGTTAGTTTTTGTAACGTGCTGAATATGACAACTTAGTGGTTGAAATACGTATACGCAATGTACAATATTGTCACTTCGGGTATATAATATAATAAATTAATTAAAAATTAATTAACTAAATAACTTATAGTAATTATTTTTTACTTGTATATTATTATAATATAAATAAAATGTGATAATAAATATATATATATACGTATAGATACCAGCTACCTATATTATATTGAATTTGTATATAAACTAATGTTACATAAAATAAAAATACCAACATCACTAATATTAATTTAACTATTAGGTAACTAATAATTAAAATTATATACAATTATGTGAAAACGTAGGTAACTGTTATTTACAAATTCGAATTAATATATTAATTTTAAGTCGATTTTTGTAATTTTTCAACCAATATTTTCGCGAGACCCCACTTCCAAAAGTAGAACAAATAGCGTTCAATTATAAGTATTTGTCGGGATAACAGGACGCAATTTTCAAAAATGGGACGATCCCGCAAAAAACGGGACGTACGATCATCCTAACTTATCGTTTAGATTTTTTATATAGTTCCTACGAAACATCGTACAAAATACTGAACAGAAAGTTGTACGTTAAATAATATAATTAATTATTTTTCAGCATAATATACTATATTATATATTTTAACCCAACGCGACCTATTTAAATTTATTTGTTCTGACATTTTAATGTATTGTTACCTACTATAAAACGTCAATCAAAATTATTATAGTGTTTATTTATGTTAGGTTAACGTATATGAATTAAATTGTATACGAATTTTGCATTTCAATACAACCACGTTGATTTCATACATAATATACAATTTTAAACTAAAGCAAAACTCGTTGATTGATTAATTGATAATATTCAACGAATGACACAAATAATGATAAAAAGAAGATGCCATTGATTGGATCTTCTATAAAAAGTGCAATTATAGAAATATAATATACATAATTTGATGAATTATGCTATCATATAGCATTATAATTATTGTGCATATTGATATTGTCATATTATTTCTATGAACAATAACTAAAATAGTAAAATATAAATTAGAATAAAAATAAAAATTAAATATTATACTATTAAACCATTTTATATCATTTTATTATATGATTTTTATGATCCATTTTTTATGGGTATTTGTATGTTTTTACATTATAAACTAAGTATACTTGTATTTGTTTGCTCTACTTAATTAACGAATACTAATTAATATATAATGTTGATTAGTATACCAACTATTAAATATTAAGTATCGAAATTTCTAAAACGACAATTATTATTTACTGATTATAAGTTTTTAAGTTTATATATATATTAAGTCCGGCAAAGTTTAGAGAACTTGTAGTGAACTAGCACATCAAATGTGTCTTTTCAAAACTCTAATTCAATAAAATACCAGTGAAAATTGTTTTTAAGCCATATTATTCCCAAAATTTTCCATTAAATGTCTCTTGACAGAAACTCTAGACTCTTCTTGAACATTTTGTTACAATTTACCTATTGATGCATTTAATTTAAAGCCCTAAAAATCGATATATAACCGCATGTTGTATAGATACGTATATTGTATTAAAGATAATTTAGTTCTGTATAGAATTGGAATCGAAATAAAAAAAGTCGCTTTCGTTTATAATGTGTCCCGAATCGTATTAAATAGCAATCGACACTGTCCGCACAGAGTCTAAGAAAATAAAAAAACAATAGGTATTGGAGAAATCGTTACTAGTACTTTTCCAATAAACATGGATTTTTTTGAAAAATTAAAAATAGTTCACATTTTAGGACTTTTTAGTTTTTTTTTTTTTTTTATTTATTTTTTTCTGATTATCAATTACGATAACTCTCATATACTATAAACCATAACTATTATTACGTTTACACGCACATGTTTAAATCGATTTAACTCAATACGCATTAGTATAAACTCCTGGAGTTGGGCGCATACAAACAGATGTTTATTCGGTTTAAGTCAAACCGATTTGAACTAAAACGGTGTACTTAATTTGCATTTGGAATGAGGATTGAAAATAATTCCGAGATTATAAAATGCATATAAACGGTAAACACTGTTATTATAACCGAATTACATTTTTGGCATCAAGATAGCTGTTATTTGTTAACTATTATTTAATATTTATTTTCAGATTTTTATTCAATATTTTAAATCGATTGTGACATGTGTATCACACACAACAGTAATTCGGTTTTTAGTTGTGCGTATAAACACGCACCTCAATCCGCGATATCTAAATGCGAACTGGGTTAATTCGAATTAACTGATGCACGTGAACACATAGTATATAATATTGAATAGGTACCCGTTGGGTGCATCATTATGAAAAGCTCATACCGTATTCCTGTTGGTTATTTGCTGGCGCGCAGTAATAATTATTGTACCTACTACAATGTTCGACCAGTATATTTATATAAACCAAATATTCTCAATTCTTCATTTTTCCCATGACAAAATAAAGAGGTACTTATGTCAGCAACTTTTTGATACGCATAAAATGGCTGCCGTCTTGCTCCTTATCAGTACATTTATTGTCAATTAACCGTATACTTATTACAGAATAGAACAAATATTAACAAACATAATATTACGTACTAAAATGTAATATAAATAAATAAAATATTAGTTTATAAATTTTGGTTTTTTTCGTTTATCTTTTGTATGTACCTATGTATGTCCATAATTTTCTTATTAAAGTTATTTAATCTTCTAATATATTCTAATACAAATTCAGATTGTTTGAATTATCTCATGATCATTTTTTGACCAATGAGATGTGGAGCATGGCATACGCCATATTTGCGCAGAAAATCATCAAAATGAAATTGTTGCAGTCATACCTCTTTATTTTATCATGATTTTTCCCTCGTCCGAATCGTGATATGATCGTACCTAACATAATATGTACCGTATACGAAAAGAACAGTAAATATATCGGTACATAATTAATTGATTTTCGTCGAGAGGTAAAAAATAACGACGAAATATTGCCGCGAAATAATAATAATATATTCGGTGCCAAGATAATATGAGACCGGTGAGCCGCGCGAAAAATCTCGGCGGAGCTGCTGTTTTTTTTTTGAACCCACAAAAATAACCTATCCGATGTGTAGCGCGTTCCCCGTGTTTCTCCGCCATGAAATCCTCTCCCATTCCGCCGCACCGGTCACCGTGGTGCCACTGCAGCAGCCGTCGTCTGCACCGCATATCGTTTATCTACGTCTCTTTGATCGATGACGATCATTGGTCGTGTTTGGTTTCGTCTCTCCGAAACAAATGCAATAACGTATGCAAACAACGGTGGATATTAACGCGCGCACGCGCCCGCGCAAACATATACACTATAGCTGTTACACACGCCGACGACTCGCACACGCCAACGAACGTGACGCGCGCGCGCGCGCGGTATAAACGAAAACTTATTTTATTTTCCACGTATAGTCCCGGACGTGATTGGAATAAGTACCGAAATAATTTATTTGACATCTCGTATTGATTGACGCGTCAACTCTGATGTACCAATATATATATATATATATATATACACATACGTACAACAGTAAGTATATATAGGTACATATAGGTATTTACTTTCTATATATTTATATATATGTATATAAGTATTAATAGAATTACGTGCACATGCATATACTCGGATGTGCGTGTACATTTTTTGTAATATTTTTATTCGGATTTTACCCAAGTCGGATGGAAAATTGTTTTTCAGGGGAGGCGCGGGATTTTATGTTTTATTACGAGTATAAGATTGTAAGAATAGGCATAGGTACTAACCAGCGCCGTAGCAAGACCCAATAGCGCCCCTGGCAATGAACAGAATTTGCGCCCCCTCCTCAATCACTGTCATTCCTATGAAATATTTGTGGTAGAGTAATAAGAAAAACAAGGGCTTTTCACAGATTTGTTGATTGAACTGTCCAAATAATTGCCAATCCAAAATTTTTTTTCTTAGTGAGACAGTACCCCGTCCCCGCCACCTCTTGCTGACCTTATAATCACCCAATTTGTTTTTTTTATTACCTTAAAAAAATATCATTAAAAAAACCATCTTTAACATAAATATCTCCTTTTTTATTAAATATTAAAATCGTTACATATAAAAATAAGTAACCACTATAAGTGATCGTTAACACGA
>JAIPRL010000015.1:50091-106233 GCA_025469235.1 Pemphigus obesinymphae
ACCTTGTTCTTGAACAGTAGGTATTAACCGTGATGATATGGCGCATTCAAAACGATCAAAAACTGATTTTCGAAAAAAATGGACGTGCCTTGTTGTTGCAGGGAGCCCTTCAATTGAAGTATTTTTTTCGGAGGAAAGTTGAAAGAATTATTTTGTTTTTTTGCTGTTCAAAATTATTAAGGAGACGCTCACTCTGTCTCAATTTTTCCTGATGCACTGAGCCTAAAATTATCATCAGTAAATTGAGGCGAACCCTCATTGAAATTGCGCTTTTGGTATTATTGCGCCCCTGGCAAAAGTCCTCTTGCCAGTGCCTAGATACGGCCCTGATAATATATAGTAATGTGTTAGATCAGATATTATAATAAATATCACACATTTCTGTCGTGGCCAATTTGTTTTTGTTCTTATACGAGTCTCTAATAATTACATTGAATTATTATTGTTCTCTCGTCACATAATGTATCTAATTTTTATACATCCAGGTTATCCTTTTTATTCATATTTTACATTTCTGTGACGATTTTTACACGAAGTTCTATTTCTTCTGATTTTTAATACCTACTCAATACCTAATATATTATGTATTTTATATAAACAGGTTACGGTAACGTGACTCCACGGTCACACACGGGCAAGCTGGCAACCATACTGTACGCAATCGTAGGAATGCCGCTGTTTCTGTTGTATTTATCCAACATTGGTGACATATTGGCCAAAAGTTTCAAATGGATATATGCGAAATGCTGCCTGTGCCGGGGTTGTAAGAAACGCAGAAAGCGCATGTTGGCCATACAGCGGAAGGAACAGTGGAAGGTAAGATTGAGTAGAATGATAGATTATCATTATTTTGTACAAATAACGCATTTCATGCGTTCAATATAAATACTTACAAGTGTAATAATACAAATTTATGTATAGAGTACATTTAAATATTATGTGTATTATATTAGTGTTCTATACTTTATCCATTTAAAGAATGTTTTAGAGATTTACATTTTTTTTTTTAAATCAAATATATGATGTCCCTACTTCTGTTATATGAAAACATAACATAAATAATAATAATATTATCATAAAAAACTGTTTTTTTTTTTTCAAAATTTCATTTCATATTTTTAACCGATTTATGTTTTTTGATCACTTATCTTCGATCACTCACACATTTGTAGACATCAAGAGCCTTATTTAATGGTTGTGAATTTTTTATTTTTATTTTTACATCTATAAATATGTACTACACTATTAAATAATAATATGTTCTATACACAATATAAATTTAGCTGGAAGGGTAAAAGGTAATGGTATTTTTAATAAATTAGAGTACCTATTTAAAAACATCTTACCTTATAGCGATTTAAAGTTTTTAGAAATTGTATTAACCAATGCACCTCTTTCACGTGAACCTATACAAGCATGATTACCTCATTAGATAACATTAAATGACCCCCAGGCAAAGAGTTTTACTTTATTAAATTTTTTTCAACAACTAACATTCATAATACAAATATTCTTACGTAACGTTGCATACAAAATAGTTCTCGTTTAACAGATGATCCCTAAAAAAAAATATCAGCACTTTAAAGTTTAAACCTAAAAAATATAACTATTTTGAAGTTTATTTTGATTACTGTTTCATAATTTTTTTCAATTACGAAATAATGGCTTTCAAAAATCTCTGTCTTAATCTTAATTTTACATATCAATCGATTTTTGATTTTTGTTACCAATTTTTGTTTTGACCATAATTTTTTAGATTTATCGATTATGGTTTCATATATACCTATTTGAATACTTGATTTGATCATTGTTACTTATTTTATACAAATATTTCATTTGTGATGATTTCTGTTGTAAAAATAAGAACGTTATCAAATGAATTTATTATATTGGCGTATAGAAGTACCTATACCTACATAGAGACCACGCCGATTACTAGTTTTTTAAAATTATTTCCTTTAAAACCGTTTGAACATAAATATTTATGTTCAACATTGAAAAGAGTGATACATTATATTTGCAGCTGTATTTTATTATGACTATAATAAAAATCGATTTCGATTTTATGAAACAATAGGATATAGAGTATAATATATATATATATATAATATAGATATTTGTCGATTCGTCGGATTTTCAAAAAATACCGTTTCGACATTCTGTAGATAATCGTAGTATACGTTTTCAATGTTGAAAAAACGAAACGTGTGTACCTAACCGTCTCCAAACCGATCGATTTATTAGTCCGCGTGTCGTCGATTGGACGTACGAATATTACAATAATAATAATAATAATAATAATAATAATAATTCGTTATCAGTGTAGTACCTGCGATAATATTATGATAATAATTGGCGTTCTCCGTAAGTTTCGAATACGTATATCGTATACGAGAAAATTACCGGCGAGAATTCCATCATTCTGTATACATGCTGCACGTTCTGCGACTGTCGATAATAATAATAATAATATACTAAATCAAAAACGACGTTGATGTATTGCGTTCACGCGCCCGGCACTTAATCTTTATAACCGTCGGCGGCGGTGGCGTGTGCCGGACGCGGGGTGAAAGTGGGGTGTTCCCTTCGCGCCGCCGCCCTCACGTACTGCAGCCGCCCCGGGACTGGGTTTTCCACGTTTTTCCCGCGTGGCCGTTGTCGTGTCATCAGCTCGGGCGCAGTCGTTACCGTAACAGCCCGAATTAATAGATATACAGGATGCCGAACGGTACCTCATCAAATGAAGACGGAATGTTCTTGTTTCCCAATTTGACTTATACCGCTATTTTGTTCCGGTGGTAGATTGTGAACTAATACAGTGTGACAATTCATTCAGAATCCGGGACAATTTTTCAATCGAACTTAATAACTTTCAATCAATATTTTACTATTCTGTGGTGATGATAACCATGAAAAAATTGTGATAATTGAAGAACTCGTGTTGACGATAACCACGATTTAAGATAATATGGTTGCCCATCGGCCTATGATAATGTTCTAGTTTTTACAGCAACAAGGTTAATCCAAAATAAGAAACAGCTGATTTACGTACTTCTAGCGCTTGTACCGGTTTAAATCAGAATCACGGACGTATATTATCAAATCATCCCACCATTCACAAACGTTATCACAAACCGTAATTTAAAATAATATATTATAAAATTAAATACTACAAAATAAGTTAAATTTATTTTATCTAAGTATTAATTTATTCTGCGAATACATCTAGAACAATATATATAAATCTGTTCTATGAATACACATTGGATTTTCTTTGTATTACCATTATATTCAAGAAGAAGCCATCAAATTTTATGTTATGTTTAATATTGTACCTATATTACATAATATGATGTTTAAGCAAAAACATATCACTATAATTTGTGATTTGTAAAATAATTATTGTAATAATTTGTAATACGCACAAGTCACGAGTTTACAGCAGTTAAAAATTAAAATTGTTTTGTTCTTCAAAATAATAATGATACTAATGCCAAAAAAATATACTGTGATAATGAAAGTTATTATTTAAGCCACTTGGAACGCTGGCCTTACGTAAATCATATGTTAGATTATAGATTGACTTCGTTGGTCACATTATGACTTATGGTTGGGCAACCATATTATCTTAAATCGTGCTAATAACCAACAACAAATTATATATTATGTATAGTAAAATATAGTAATATGATAATGGTAATATCAAATGATGTTTATCAAAATAAAGTTAAAACGCATGACAAATACGATTTTCCCATGTTAAAATGTGCTTTTATGTTTACGGAATTAATGATAGTTTTTAATATTTACTAGTTAATAATATATAAATATTTCAAAATTTGTGATTGTGAAAATTGAATTAGTATTTATTAAAAGTTTAAAACCGTAAATCTATAATTTAATTACAAACACAAACATCGTGGCAAAACTAAATGTTTTATATGTTTAAACTTTTTTACTTAAAATATTATGATACATTATTTGAGTATGTGAGTGGATCTAAGCTTCTATTTAAAATTATCTATAAGAAAATATCAAACACGGCGGACGTCCAGATTCACATTGTCTCCAACGTAATTCAATCAAGAAAACACAACATACATTTTAAAATATTGATTCAAGATCGACATAACAAAATGCAGTAAAATATCTTGGCACAAAATGCAAAAATAGCTAAATAAGCTCTTTATACATTTTTTAATAATAAATGTTAAGAATCAAAACTATTTTATCCAATCGTATATTGTAGATATGAACTCTAATCATAAATTAAAAATGTATACTACCTACAGTTTTCAATAAGGCATACAGAATTTTAGCTGTCCAATCAATCAACATTGGACGAACGAACTAATGGATAAATTATTATATTATTCTTTAAAATAAGTAAATGTTATTTATTTTTATTTTTAATATGTTGTAAGTACCTAGGTAGTTAATATTATTTTAATATTATACAAATTTAAAGAATACTAGTAGAAAATAAAAAAAAAACTATTAATATGTGACTTGGATTACTAAAAAGCATTTATTTAAAATAAATAAAATTCGAACATTTTATACATAGATATTACTATACTTGTATTTTTTATGTATTACAATTACAAATACATAGAGTCAGAATGTATTCCAATTCAATGAAAAAATGTATGAGCAGAGTACAGGGACAGCGATCGAAAATCCATTATCTCCCTTTCTAGCAGAAGTTTTTATGAGCAGATTCGAAACTGAAAATAAAAAAATGCTGAACAATTTTCCAAAAACTTGGTTAAGATACGTCGATGACATTTTCGCAATTGTAGATAAAGATTTTAACATAGAAGATTTTCTTAAACACTTGAACTGCCAATACTCTTCAATAAAATTTACAAGTGAAAAAGAAGTTGAAGGAAGATTACCGTTTTTAGATCTTTATATTAAACGATTAAATGGTAAATTAGAATTCGAAATATACAGAAAAAAGACACATACTTACACATATATCAAAAATACATCATTGTTGGCAACACAAAATGGCTGCCTGGAATAGTATGGTATATCGATTAGTAAATATCCCGATGAATAAAATAGATTTCAAAAAAGAAAAGCAGTTAATAATAAACATAGCAAATTTTAATGAATTCGATAAAAAAATGATTTTAAAATTAATAAAGAAACAAGAATGGTGAAAAAACATTAGAAATATCAGTACTTTAGAACAAAACAATTAAAAAAATAATAATAAAAGAGCAGCCATAATATTTATACCACAAATTTCAAATAACATTTTATTTAATTAAATTAATTAATTTTTATTTATTTTAAAAAATATGATATTTATATAGTGTCATCAAAACATAACAATTTAATGAGTCTATTAGAAAATACCAAAGACAGAGTAAAAGAAACAGAAAAATCAGGAATCTGCCAAATCTAATGCGAAAATTGTGAAAAATGTTACATAGACAAACTAGAAAAAACATAGGAATTAGGTTTAAAGTATACATTAGGAATATTAAAAATCAAGAAACAAACAAATCACCAATAGCAGAACACGTATTAGAGGAAAACCATAATATACAAACAGTACAATTATTAAAACAAGTAAAAAATAATAAAGAATTAAACATAAGGCAAGCAATAGAAATGTCAAAGAATAAAAATAACTTGTTAAATTGGGATCTAAATCTATTACAATATAACTTATTAAAAATTGTTATCAAAATAATTAATAAAAACGTTGTAATGATCGGTATGACTCATCGATCGATAACCATATAGCCATATAGCCGGGTTTCATCGATAGATGACCTCATCTGTTTTATAAAAAGGAATGTATACGCGCCGAACAACTCAGTAGTTGTGTAACACTGGCGATGAGAACATTGTTTTCGAAATACATTTGTTAAATAAAAACAAATTATTTTGTAGAAACTGGGTATTTATTTATATATATTAATTTTTCATTGTCAATATTCATTAAATCACTTTAAACTCGATGAAAATCTTTTTTTTTTCTATAATTTTGGATTGTAATTTGTTAAATAATAATTTTTGACGATAATAACAGAACATTATTATGATAATATGATAATCCCAGTTAAAATGATAAAATTGTTATCATGAATCAGACCGCATTTCATGGAAAAAAATGTATCGTTATTGAATACATCCCGCAATTATTTATTGATCGATAAGCAGCAAAAATGTTCACATTTTCACAAACTTTAAAAATTGTTTAAAAATAATTAATTCGACGTTAATAAAAGAGTTTGGCATTAAAATCTTTTTAAAAATGGCTATTTTGATTTTTTTTTTTTAATTTTAAATCAAATTTTACATTTTTTATTTCGAATTCCTAAACATTAAAATTTAATTTAAAAATATTTAAGTTATAGTGCGCCAGGCTATAATAATAACTTAAAAATATACAATAGAAAAAAAGTTATTGCATCTGTTAAATAATCCTGTTACACCCTGTATATATATTTTTTTTAATAAATTGCAACTTTCTAGGCCATTTTATTAATAATTCAAACCTTAAAATCAGTTTTGTAAAATATATAAAAACACGCACATCGAAATCGTCATAATAGGTAAATACTATTGTTGACGATAAAAATTGATTTTCACATTGCAACAAAACTTTGAAATATGTGATTATAAATAGGAAATGAATATATATTCGATATATTACTTTTCTAAAAGTTCTATATACTAAAAACCGAGTGATTTTTTTCATTATTATTATCACCACACGAATCGGTCATGTTGTCAGTCATTGTTTCGTTACATAGGTACAGTTTGATAATATAGTATTGATTCATTTAAAAAAAACGTCAATACTCAATAGCCCATTTAATAGGTATACATTGAAAATGAAAATAAATTCAGTAGGTATTACTTATATACTGTTAAACCAAAATATACCTTAATAGTGGGTGCGGGGATATTCACCTTGAAAAATTCAGCTAAAATCTGTACATTGAATGTTATATTTTACATAATATTACTATAATGTTTTTTTAACGTCATTGTATATTATCAATCCATCACTCAATGTCATTTTCAATAAAATTTTATAATTTGTTGTTTCTATAAAATAATCAAAATCGTACAATATTAGAATTAAACTGCAAAAACAAAAAATAATAATAATAAAAAGGTATATTCAAAATCAAAATACTCAAGAATACTCGAATTTGAATAAATTTATATTTTCACTATATATTTATATATTTTGTATATTATCCTTTCGATTAATTCATATAATATAATAACATAGCTTGAATGCAACACCTACCGGATGCAATTCCTTGTAAATGCAACTACTTGTGAGAATAATGTAAAGTGAGAATACTTGTACGTTCAACACCTTTTGAGTACGATACCTTCAATTTGTAACTGCATTATAGTATAATCTCTTATTCTCCTTCGCCTTCTCTCCCAACTATTTGGGGTTAGTTACCAAATTCCTACACATCCACTTAACTCTACCTCCCACATCTTCTTCGGCCAATCAAACAACATACATTTCCTTTACTAATCTCACTGCCTCAGTCTCTTCCCTCCTTAATATTAGTATTATATATTATATATTAGGTATATATTAGTATTCGGCGTTTCATCATAAATGTTCAAGGTATCATCTGAGGTTCCCCAGTGTGGACATTTACTTTTTAATCTTTTTATTAATACAGTATTTTTCAATGTTCCCTCTTGTCGTATACTTCTTTTTTCCAACGATGCTAATCTTTTCTCTCGGGTATCTTCAAAAGGTGATTGCGACGCCCTTCAATCGTCAGTTAATAGTTTTGTCATCTAGTGCAACGCTGTCGCATCATAACTCTGACAAATGTATAGTCATGTCATTTTCTAGATCCCGAATACTTATTGATTACAATTATTCTCTTAATGGCTCACTTTTAAAGCGTGTCTCTGAGATTAAAGATTTAGGATTCATTTATACACCTACTCTATCCTTTAGATCTCATATCGAACATATTTCTTGTAAAACCTTACGGCTTCTTGGGTTTATACGACGTCACACTTTTAATTTCAACTCTGCTCCATGTTTAGCAATACTTTATTCCACCCTTATACGTTCTATCCTAGATCACAGCTCGATAGTTTGGAATCCTTCTCTTCTGGTTGAAAGCAACCTAGTTGAACATGACCAAAGTCGACTTTGCAGGGTTCTTACTGAAAATCGATCACCCTCAGCATAATAATACACCAGTAATGAAAGTTTTAAAACTCAGTTCACTTAAAAACAGGCAGCTTAGGGTGAATTAATTATTTCTATTAAATCTACTACATGGTAAGGTAGACTTATTCCTTAAGCGAATATGTTTACATATTTTTAAGATCCTTACCAGATCTCGTGAAACATTTCACGTTCCAACTTCTCGATGTTATAATAGTTTTATTTACCTTATACTTTATTATTGTTATAATTTTCGTTACGTATGTTCTCAGTATAAATTGTTTCATACTCATCGTTAAAAGCCGTTCGGCGTTTATGTATATACATAAAATAATAAATAAATTATACATCTAGTCTCCCTCATTTTGTCAACTATCGAAACTACTCCTCTCTAACATCATTAGAAAGGATCTCTAGATCAATAAATATCAAACACAATTTCTTTTTCCTTTTTCTGTAATTCTCTACAATTTGTCTTATATAAAATATTGGCTTCATTGTTGATCTCTCGGGCATAAACCCAAACTGACTTCTCCCAACAAATGTCTCACGTCTTTCTCTTTTATCTATTATTTTTACCTAAATTGTAAGACAATATAATAATACAATATTATTATAGGCATATATACGTAGGTATGATTTATATTTATTGACCATAATAACATTAAGTAAATACGCTGCTACTTTGCTTAATGTGAACTTAATACCTATGGCCAATTGATAGGTACAGTGTACGAGTACACTATATACACTACGGATTACCAGGCAACGCGTTATGAGACGTAGATTGCAGTCTTTACGATTAACAAAGTTGACTTCTGATACGAATATTTTACGATGGTGCACAAAAGAAAAGTGCTCCATTTTCACATGTACATTTGACCGTTTCATTTCCACTATTCCCATGATTCGTTGAAAAATATATGGGATGGCGGTGTACAAACGAGTTAGTTTGAATTATTGTCACTAGAAACAATGAGTTTGTCACCTGCGACTAGTAAATATCACGGCGACACGAGTACCGGGATACGGTGCACGACTACGCGGTGGTATTTATATTTTACCTTCGCTGATCGCGATATCAATAATTCAAATTATTTTCTCTATAATTTATCACGATATTTTTTCGGTTTGTTTGTCTTATTAATTTATGTATTTCAAACCAATGCAGGTACGGGTTTTTATTAAAGTAAAAAAGTGTACGTACCTAGTGCAGTAGTAAGTGTGTTATTAAAATGTAAAATTCCGTTAGATTTCTCCGCGGTTTTCTGACAAAGTAAAATTTGTCATCATTATCGTTGGAGCGAAACGATTAAAAACGAAGGTACAGGCAATGATCAAAATCAACTGTTGTAAGATAGTCGAAATGTAGTAAAGATAGAATAATAATAAGAGTTTCAATAAGGAATCGTACGAAAAAAATTACCGGATCCGTGGTTCCGACGTACACCTTAACTAGCTACCTGACTTTGACGAGAAGTTTGTTTTCCACGTTTTCCGATGAAACTAGAGTACCCGGGTAAAATAAGAAGTACCTTGGTTATGCATTTTATTTGATTCATGTTATCGACTATTGTATGATATTTTACAAACGCGCACCGAAAACGAGCCGTCACTGATAATAATTATATAGGTTTACCTACGTACCCATGTATAATGTGTATTTTATACTGAAATTAGATTACCTCCGGAAAATTAATCATTGGCTTATATCGATGTGATAACGTTGGAGGGGGGGGGGGGTGGAAATGTGAAATGGAAGTGTATACGCAGAGAATTCGTGGACGGCATTGTGTTTGTGTGTGTGTGTGTGTGTGTACAGTTCGACAGCGCGGGCCGAAAGTTCCTTCTAGCGCAAACGTCGACACGCACGCGATCCGATTGAACGAATTCCGACAATGCTCCCCCCCCACCATCCACCCCTCATATATGTATATATATGTATATATGTATATATATATAAATAATATGTATATATGTATATATATACATATTATATATAATATGTATATATATATGTATATATATGTATAGTATATATGTATACGCACGGCGCGACCGACAGACAAAAATTCTCGATTTTCCAAACATGACCGATGGAAATATCGACAATTATTTGTCGGGGAGAAGAAACGACTGGGGAAATGTTCTCCCATGCAGCACTCGTATATTAATCCTCGGCGAAACCGGCAATATATATATATATGTATGTATAATGGCACGCGATATAAAAACGCAAATGGCTAATGTAAGTCGATGGTTCTTTTCGTTTATTTCTTTATTTTTTTTTTTTTTTTTTCTATTTTAATTAAAAAGAAGACCAATTTTTCCGCAGACGTTTTCCTTTTTAATTCGCAAGAGTGTTTTTTTCCCGCCGCCCGAACGGTGTATTATCGCGGGGCAACAGATGTCCCGTAAAACGCGAGCCGTGTATATACCTATATTATCTTATCGTACTCCTCGAATACATCTCCGCCGTAAGGCGTAATACCCTCCCGAAAATTATTAGGCAAATATTTTTTCCAATAAACTCCAAACGTTCCGCTACATAATAGCCGGTCCCTGCTCGTCCCCTCCGGAATCACCTCTGAAAACGTATTGTTTTTTTTTTTTTGTATTTTAATTTCATACTTGAAAACACTATACGATACTGCTGCAGCATCCCACTATCGACCCGATAACATTTTCTGATGCCAATTCCGTCCAACGAAAATAAATATACACGGCCATTCCGTCCAGGAGATTGGAAAATGGCAAGTTAATAAGAGGGAAAAACCTCTTAAATAAGTAAATTTAAATTCAGTACAATGTTATTAGATAACAACAAATTATTTTGACTCGTGAAAATATAAAACGAATAATATTCACTATTTGTTTATAAAAGTTAATTTTTCATAGACAACTAAAATATCCTTAAAATTATTTTTTTAAATGCTTATGTAATGCAAAAAATATGTATAAATACTACCTAATGTCCATACATATCATTGTTATTGTTATTATGTATTTTAAAACACGGTCCACAATCCACATATTATATTATATTAAATCAATGTGAAAACTATACTAAATAATTAAAATTAACGAATTTCGATTGAAATCTATGTGTCATTTCATAAATTATAATCAATATAATAAACTACAACATGATTTTTAATAATGTTTGGCCTTGTATTTGTTTTTAGCTCCAAACTTTTTTTTTTTTGCTATCAATGTAGATTAAAAAAAAATGTATGAGCTGAAAAAATTATCTTTAAAAAGTTATGGACTTTTGAACAATTATAAAATATAATAAAAACATGATATTTTTAAAAAATGTATAAATCGAGTTTAACAGTCTAGTTTCCACTATAGAAATTATTTGATAGTAATAATTAGTTTACTTACCACAAAAAAAAAACATATACAAAAGTTATCAAAAGTTAATAAAATACTGAAAGTTAGACTTGTATTTCGGTCATTTTTAAACTTTGAATTTTAGCAACCCTATGATAAAAATGTATGAATATGATTTTAAAATAAGTTTTTATTTAATGGTCGTGGACATTTTTTAAATGGACATTCAAACGGTTCCAATGATCATTTAAAGTTTAAAAACTTGATATTTCTATCTTATAACGGTGTGATTTCTATGAATACGTGCACGGAAAATGTAGTGTGTCGATCGGTATGAACCGTTCGGATTTCTATTCCGTACAAACAAACAAACAAACTTTGTGAATTATATACAAGATGTACCTGCCTACCTACATTCATTTTGAAGTCGATTATTATCATTATCATTACCTACGATTATTATTATTATTATTATTATTCGAATAGCGACATTAATGCGTACGCGGAAAACCAATAGTTTCGTACCTAGTACCACCGCAGTGCATATAGTTAAATTAATTCTAATTTTCTGTATTTCGAGTTCGTAAACATTAAAAATGACGTATTAAAAAACCATAGTCGCGTGCTTGCAGGATTTGTCATCGTAGCCAGTAATATTATTCTTAGTTTTCCACTCCTCGCTCAGCGATTTATAAATAGGTACCTACAGTTAATTAAATCACTAACATAGACTGACAACATAATAGTATTGTAATATACTAAAGTAACAACTAGAACCAATTTTCTATAAAAAAAAAAAGCTCTTTACTCCAAAACTTCTGCTCGACTCCTCAACAAAAAATGTACACTTAAGTTATAATTGAATAATAATTATAATAAAAAGCACATCATGTTAAAACCAATACATTTCTCGTTTTGCTCCGAATTAAAAATATAAAATTTTAATAATATCTATTCTTATTTTATTCAAAGAAATTCAATATAATAATTTTGTAAATTTGATTTTTATAAAAACGTCCGTGTTGAAAGCTTTTACTAGAATTCGACCATTAATATTGTTCATTTCGTGTTCATAAAAATCAAAATGAAGTAAAATTTTCTTTATATATAAATTATACAGCGCTGGAGTGTATATAAAATTATTTAAAAAATAGTCCTGTATTATATACTCGCATTTAATCGCATTTAGGCGAATAAAATTAGCTACTGCCGTTACGATATCGCGGTTGTGTCACGGAACGATACGCTTTATTAAAAGAGCATAATAATATTATCAAGCTTTCTCGTCGCTTCGCGTATATATACATATATACGTCATTCTACAAAATTACGTTTGGAATATTACATGAACGCGAATCTATCTATGAAGAAAATAATAACGGCGACTAAATCGACGTTTTAATTATTCTTGTATAACATAATCATTATTACTGCGACGATAATGGCGTTAAAATACTGTGAAAACACATTAACTCCAGTATATAGTTTGTTCCGTCCGAAGGGAATAATCGGAGAAACAAAAAAAATAAATAGAAAAAGAAAGAGACCATTGGCGTTAAAAACGATAAATTACAACGACAAATAAGTGAAATAATACTTTATCGATAAGACGATTTTAGGACTAATATTATTATATATATATTATAATATTATTAGAGGGAGGATGCTATAAATGCATTTTAACGGCATTGAAACACTTTATCGCTTTCCAAGTTCAACTTCTCTCCTAGTCATTGTAGATTAAATATTTAAATAGAACATGAGAGATGAGGATATTTTATATGGACAAATATGGAGTTTTTTTTAAGTTAAAATTTTTTTTTTCAAATTTGACGCTTTTCAATCACAATTTTTAGGTGTTTAAATAATATTATCGACATAAACTCTAAGATCGATTTTAGTTTAAGTTCTCATCTTTTATTTAGTGTAATTATTTCTCTTTTATGATAATTTTTGATCAAATTGAGATCAGAAAGCCACAAGTAATTATTGTACAAATTTTGTGATTACATAACAATAAAAAATTGCACAAATATGAAACTATTTTTAGATCAACTTTAATATGTATTTTAACATTTTTAATTGTTAAATGTTCATTATTCAAAAATCTTCTTAAAAATTGCCTACACAGAAACAATTAAAAATGGTTGGTATAGCATCCTATATTTTGCGCAACGGTCCTACGACCTATTATACCTAGTTACTCGTATACATATTATAGATGGAATACGACTAATGACACTATTGTTTCCCAAAAGTTAGCACAAGTCCTCATTCAGAAATATTTTACTGTGTACTTGCTGTGTATAAACTATAAACATTTGTTTTACATGGATAAAAATTATATTTTAGTCGAACATGTTAGTCATATGTAATAGTGTACAATATTGAACAAAATGAGAGGCGAGACATCAAAAATTTGTAAGTTCGAAAATAAGAACCTTGGGAATACCTACCATTTCTGAGCTAAATGGTACAAACAGTAAATTAAACATTTTATAAGTGATTATTCATATAATCCAAGCACAATAATTATTTCTGGGAATGCAATGTATATTACATCATACATGTTCAATGACTAACAATAATAAAATTATAACAACTAAGTACGTTAGAAGAGTCTACATTTATAAAATGAATCCATAAATTGGGGAAATGGAAAAATAACAGGGCTAAACATAAAAATACAGATATTTTAAAGAAAAATCAAGCAATAGGAAAAAATCATTCTATAATAATTGTTGTTATCTACATGATAATTTTTTCAGATAGAATGCAGAAAAACATATTTCGTTCAAAAATTAATAAATTGTAAATTTGATATATTCTTGAGAATTATAATATATTCGGGAGAAATAATTTTTGGATTTTTTTAAAAATTAAATAATATATTACAAAAAGTATTAATAAACTTTACACAATATTGCAACTATTATTTAAACAATCTTTTATTTGTATAAGTGTAATTCCAGAGACTAAGCATCTTCAATGTTTATACATTTTCATAATTCATATTATTTAAACACGTGTTGAAATTTATTTTTATATATAAACTAAATTTTAGGTTAAATCAGAATTTTGAAACGCGAAATACCTTTGATTTTTATTTTATTAAATTTGCATTTTTTTTACTTTAGAAACATAAAAATATAATATTTGCATTTAATCATAAAATTTGCTATTTTAAATTTAACTACAAAAAAAAAAACGTTAAATATTTTATTTTTATAAACTCTTAAAATTTAAATATCAAAGAAATTAATGATTTTCACGAATAATAATCTTGTTGTAAAATGTAATTTGAAAAACTCGAAAATTAAAACCGAATTTTAATTTTTTAATTATATTTCAAAATACCGTTAGGGTGGTTCTTTCGAAAAGGCATCTAAGCTTGAATGTACTCAAGCAAAGTATGTATTCAAGGGATAAATTGAATACCCATATTTCCTCTATAGCTCTTGTATTTATCTTTGGATGCATTTCCTCGTCCCATGTGTTTTTTTCTGGGACTATCTCTTTCACAGGATTTGGCGCAGCATGTAAGTTAGACGATTGTGGGCACACGGTGTTTCTCGATCGTAAAAAAACAACACTTTTAAACCCCTTTTATTTTTATATTGGATTTTTTTTTATTATTTCTCCTTACAGGTCTACTACAGGAATTTAATTTGATATAATTTATTGCGATCATTATCGTTCGTTTGTATCGCGAATATAGTAATTTCGTTTTTTTTTTTTCTTTAAGTCACTCAACTGTTACCTGCAGCGCGGCGTCTGATCTTTACTCTTTGACCGCGAACACGCGCGTTGGTATTCTCGTCACTAAACTTGTGAATTAATGAACCGAAAGACAACGTTTATTTTCCCTTTGAAAACACTCTTGTACGAATTCAATTTATTTATATCAAACCCCGTAACGGTTAATTGAAAAATACGTCAAAAAAATATGATATCATTTCATATTGTTTTTTTTCTACTATCCTCTCTCCAAGATTATAATAATTGTTTGCCGACGATTTCCATAATAATTTCCCAAACAATTTTTTACAATCTTCCGTTTCGAAATATTCAATATTGAAATATTTAATTAGTTTACTTTTACCGAGTTTAGTATAATAATATTCACAAAGTATCATTAATTAATTTAATACCTCTATTAGTTTGAAAAAACTCGTAATCACTCACTCATTTATAACGATATAAATATACAATATATTCTTTTCATCGATGTATAAATTGAATTTTCTCCTCCAGGAATCACGTTACAGGTAATTTCAATTTTTTTTTTAAATAATTGTGTACAACATATACAATATGGAATTTATCGATAACTAAATTAAATAAATATATTTCATATTCGTAATAATTTATAAAAGGATAATTATACTGCAGTCATAAGAAATAAAAAACACTTAATATTTATTTAACAAAATCATTAGATTTTGTTTTTAATTGTCCGTAAAATATTTAACTTTTATCTGTGGTGAATATGTTACAGGTTATTGTAATTTACTAGAAAAAAATGGTTTAAGTTTATTATTTTAGAAAAACATACTCACTTATTGTTTGTATATTATAGTTCATTGGAATATTTTATTTACAGTCATCATCGTCCATATAAAATAATGTTTTGGAAGAAAAATTATAATGTTATTTTCATGTAAATTTTCCATATAAGCTCTATTTAGTAAAATTAGTGGTTTCTTTTATACAATTCCCCATTTCCCCCTCCTCAAAGTATTAAAACTTCTTGTCGATTATTCGTTTCGTCTTGATGCGGAGTATGCGATAATGAAAATAGAAACATTCTGCATCCGATAAAATTGTTAACACGAGTATAATGGCTATAAACGACTGGCAATTAAAATACCAATTTATTACTAAGATAATTATTATTATTATTATTATTATTATTATACGATATTACAGTGTAAATAATTTATTACGATAATATATAATACAAGCAACGGACCTGCAACTATAACATATAAGTACGCGCATCCGCACCGTTGAGTGTCCTCCCCTCATGAATACTTAACTTTACTTTGTGGTTTCATAAACTTTTTGGCATCGCAGTATTGTTTCTGCCATAAAATCGATGGAATTTGACATTTTAATATTAAACAAAAAAAAAAAGTTAGTTTATTGAGAAAATGATAAAATAAAATCACATATGATGAAATTGCTAGTATATTTTTAGCAATCGTTAGTTATATTCGACAGCATATATCCTGGCTTGATCCTGACGATTTTTATTTTATTTTTATTTTTATTTTTATTGCTGTTGAATAATAATTATGTATATTATCACCATGTATATACAAAACATGATAGATTGGTAGCCACTGTCGAGTCATAAACTATCTACAGTCATAATGTAGACTTTAGCTTTCAGTTACAGCTGCTAAGTGATCACATGAGAGTACCTATAATATCATGATTTTATACCTTTCCTAAAGATAAGACATGTACATTTCAATGATCACTGCAGCATTATAATATAATATAATAAAAAGTTTTTTATTGTAAACCATCAGAATGCTTTAGAATTCTATTTTTTTATAATAATTTTTTATTTTTATTCTAAAATTGATAGAGTCGACATTTTCTTCCGAACGTTATAACAATATCATTGTAGGTACTATATTTAACCTTTAAAATTTACATATTTTTTTCTAACAAAAGCCTAAAAATGAATATATATTTCAAAACGTTCCTGTATACCGAGTTACTTATTATTTTATAAAATAAGTTTCGTGTGTATAAATTTCCGTGTCACCAGGTACTCATCCTCAGGTTCAACAAACCGCACGTCTAAAGACTAAATAATAATAAATGCCATTTGTCAAACGATAATTCCGTTCAACGATCGATAAATAAACATGGTTTTCGTCAACTTTTTGTGAAAGTTAAATGATTATTTATCAATAATTGTCAAAGATTCATAGTCCGAAATAGAACAATATATAGATTGATTCAAACAATAAAATATTCGTAAACTAATTTTTTAATACACTCTTCTTAGCATTTTTATGACATACATGTTAAACTAAAAACCACATTTTAATTATCTGTATAGTTTCCCACTAAGAATAATTAAATTAACGCCGACATTATATTTTAAATAAAACCTTTTCCAACCCTTTCTCATCGAATAATTATTTTTGAATAATTTTTGATTTATTTGGCAATTAAAGAGAAACCTTTTTATTTTATTATAATACCTACTCCGTACAATTTTAACATTTTATTTTTAATATTTTTTTATGTATTTTTATTTTCAGGATAATTATATTTTATTTTGTGGGAATACCGTAAACATTTCACATACCTATATTTAAAGTTAATGAATAAAATCTTTATGATTTATACTCCATACAATTGTTGTTACATAAATATTTTTATAACGTAAATACTCAGAAACTCGAAAAATATTTCTGTTATCAATTTCTAAATATAAGCCAAGTACATTTATAATTTTTCGTTTTAACTATAGACTATAGTTAAAAGTCATTATTGTCGATTAAATTGCATAGATTAGCATGATATTTTGAACACCTTATTATTAGTCATTACTCATTGTGAATTTTGTTTTTGAAAATGAGATTTCCAGTGTTACAGAGTTTATATTACAACGCTTTCAAGATTCTAATTCCGTATACGAATAATATTCCTATATTGTTACATTAACAAGGAGTTTTTGTTGGATCGAAATGTAGGAGCAACACATGGCAAGAGACTGCGTACCGGTCAAACAAGTGGTACATTTCGTTAAATGGGTTTTTGCGACGAAAGAAATAACGTTAACATTATAATTTTTACAGCTAAAACCACACACATCCCGTGCTATACATAAACATTGGTATAAAAGCCTTAAAGCAATTTTATTTTCCGTCATGAAAAGTCCAAACAAAAACATGTTTAACCGAAAGATATCATCACCCATGTATCTCCTTGCCGAAATCTGATTCCCTACCGGGAGTAGCCCGCATTACATCTAAATGGTTATTATGGGTCCAATGATTTTCAACGGTAAAAATATATTTTCTCGACACAAACGAAAAAGCGTAAAACGATTATTTTAAAGCTAAAGACGTTTAGTTTTGTTTAATTATTAAGTAAAAAAATAAATCGTCTAAATACAGATTTTGGAAGTTAGTCCATCGTCTCTTCGGTCCTCGGACATTGCAGTGGAGTAACTAGGATTATTATTTTCGGGAGCGATTATAGACATTTATTTAAATACTTAAAAATTGTACATCGTATATTACAATCGTATTTTTATAGTGGTCGCCAGCTTGTAAGAGGACATTTAGGAGGATACTATTATTTATTAATTAGCTTTTTTTTTTTTTATTGCATATGGCAAATATGCAATAATTAATTATAAATTATAATATAATTATATAATTATATATTTATATAATTATATATTTATATAATTTATATAATTATATACTTATTATAATTATAATTAATTATATATAATTAATTAGCTAAAACAATATTATTTAATGACCTTTTTTTCCTCAATTTTTTCGTATACATACGATTAATTGATTTATTTATAAACGATATTGATGTTTGATATCAAATACAATTTTTATACACAAATTGCATAAATTTGGGCATAGGTCATATAATTGTTTCCTTGGCCGTTCAATGCATTTTTCAAAAATTAACTTTAAAAGGCTATAACTTTTTAACCAAATATTGATGAAAATTATCATAAAAAAGGAAAAATTCAAAATTAATGATTCAAAATAAAATACTTTGATATATGTGATTCAAACTTTGTACCAAAAAAGGTGTTAAACAAGTAAAAAAATGTACTTGCTACAAATTAACAACCATAGTTATCATATTAAAATATAATTAATATAATTCCAAAGTAAATTTTTTGTTGTAAATTGTAAGACTAAATCCATTTAGTCTTACAATTTTACGATTTGTACTTATATATCTCAAATAACAATAGTCAAAAATAAAAACTCTTAACAACTAAATCATACCCTGGGTTATGCCACAATCGCCTGTCGGACAAGATAGTAAATATTATTATTATTTTAAATTTGAAAGCAAAGATAAGTCATTGCATTAGAAATACGATTTTGAACAAGTTTTGATATAATTTTATTTAAAAAAATTAAATTAAAAAAATAAGTAACCATGACAATTGTATTTGTCACTTTGTTATTTTCCCTACATCTATAAAATATTTCCGTTATATAGGTAGTTTTTCTTTACGCTTAAGAAACTCTAAATTTTCTATCAAAAAAGCTCTTTACTTCAAAACTTCTGCTCGACTCTTTTTACTCAAAAAATATATACAGACATACAAAAAACATATAATGTTAAAACCAATACATTCCTTGCTTTGTTCAGAATCTAATACGACTTGTTTGTACTACTGCTAAATTTTTTAATTCTAAAATTGTGTTAAAATCTTTTTTTTTTCCTAAATATATGTGTATAAATTTATAATAATATAGGATAATAAAAGTACTACTAGCACGGGAACATTGTAAATTATTTTCAAAATTTTTAATGTAGGTATACATAAATATTTTTAAAATTGTTAGATTTTCATTTTATTTAAAACCACTTAGATAATAAGATTACCTCCTAATATTGCGTATTCAACCATTTTCCAATTTCAATCAACTATAATAATAATTATTATCGGTTATTTACCGTAGACCATAAATCTTTTAATATGTATTTCTATCCAAAGCATTTTATGATTTACTTTTAAAGTTTTTACGAGTTATTTACGTTTACTTTGTAATAAAATTATTATTAATCGAAAGTTATTAATTAAAAGAAATACTATAATATACTAAATGATCGATTATTTTATAATATGTTTTTCTGCAAAAATATAGTTTTGTGAAATAAAAACTTTCGTCTAGGTAAATAAATACTTGACCTTATTTTATTATTTTTGTTTTTTATACACATAAATCAAATTAAAACCTGTCCAATTTCATCTACATAAAGCACTTTTTAAAGTTTTTTAAACTATTTCAACCTACGTAAAATAAAAAATGACCCCACCATGAAAATATTGAACAGTTGTAATGCCTCAACCTCGGTAATTGTTTTTAATAACACAATGTATATACAAAATATTATGTTTTATAAATTTTTACTCAATTCGCTCACATGTTAAACGTACATTATAACATTTTATTTTACTACGTACTAAATTTCGATGTTCATGCGTAATACTAGTAGGAAAAAGTATAACAATCATAAAACATAAATTGAATACCCACCGTATACATAAATGTAGAAAGGTTACGTATATATTCTTAAAAATATAAATTATTTTTATAGTTTGTAAATCCAGATGATTTTCCGCATTAAAAAAAAAAATTATAAATTAACCTAATTTTTTTTTTTTAATTTATCTTTATTGTTTCAAATGTTCTGTTTCATCTAATTACTTAATTAATGATCTGATGGTCTTGGCAACACATCGTACACCAGTGACAAACACAAAATGTTTATTTTTTATACATATGTTATTATGTCATTTCTAAATACAAAGATAAAATTATAGGAAGAATTCGTAATCCTTTTTGGAAACAAAAAATTGTTATCAACAGTGACTATAAGTTATAATCAAGTACCATTAATCCCTATCACTCTGTGTCTGATTATCGTGCGCATTTAACATGGAAAAATGAATATTTATTTTACCAAATATTCTCTTCTGATAGGTATCTCGTTTTACACTAATTTTCCATTTAAATACATTTTATTCATACATTATTAAATTAGGTCAATTCAAATGTCTAAACAATTATATCTGATAGTCTACCTTCTCCCCGATATTATTTCCGCGGGTATATTATTTTACTCGCATACGTACTATATTATATAGATAATATATGCAATCGATATTTTTGGATTTTTTCCACTTTGAAAAACCATCTAAAACACTTTTTAGTATATATGTAGGTAGTAAACACACGCAATTATTATCGTATATACCATACAGGTATATCGGTGGTACAAAGGGAGAGGGGCGAGATGATGGAAAGTGGTTTCAAAAGTATGGCTTCAAGATTTATGTAATACGCGCGTGTTGGCTTTAGCGTTAAGATTTGTTGTCGACGAATATACTGACAACGCCACACAATAATAATTTATTCCACCGTCTCTTCCATGACAAATATATCTGAGTGTGTGTGTGTATATGTGTGTGTATAGCGTATCGGTATTATTCAAATGTCGTGCGTACTACTGGAGTATTTACATTGTGTAGAAACGATTTTCGAAAAAAAAAATAATAATAATAATAAGACGAAGAAGAAACCGTTCACCCGACACTGCCACAATCGATTTGTTTCCTTCTATCAACATTCGGCCGCATCGCGGGGTTAGGAGGGCTTCGTAACACGTCACGTCACGTATTCCGCCTTTATTCCGGCGGCCAGTGAGTGGTTTTTGGACAATTGTTTTTACGCCCAATTTTCAAAAATACACAACACAAATTCCACTTGATCCCCATGCGGCACCTCCGGCGTGTTCACGGCGAGTGCCGTACAAGATTAAAGTGAAACAGTATTCCTCCGTGTAATATACAGGATAAGCAAGATTATAAAGTAATACATTTCCAAAATCATTGTCCCAGATAGGGTAAGGAAGCCATAAAACTGGGGATAGGGGTCCTTTGTTAGGTAATCGCTTATAAATTTTCCTGTCGTCGATATGCCGAACTGTACACTTCATAAAGACATTTCAAATGTTGGAATATCAAAACTATTTCCGTCTCCAACCCCCTCCCTCCACTTATGACATGATCTGGAGGGTGTATATGGCAGCGTTCAGAAATCTGTATCGCCGACAACGACTGTCAAATAATTCGGTTTGAAATGTGATACTTTTATCTATTTCACTCTGTATACCATTGTTCGTGTAATAATCAGGGTATGCATACAGTGTTTGGTGTCTGTACAATGATTATTCCATCGAAATCCAACTAGACAGATGAAATCCACCATGATACAGATGTGTGGCGACAATGTTGTTATCAATTATATTGTGAATTTGTATGTCGCCAATTGCCAATGGCACGAAAAATCAAGACAATAAACCACTCGAAAACCAAACTGTATATACTATACCCCTGGTGGCGACATGTCGATCATTAAGAACTGCGACAGCATAGTCTTTTCATCCCTTCCGGTCGACCGAGCCAAATAGCGGCGGCGAACACCTCCACGGTGTTTTGCGGATTAGTCAATGGATGGGAGGGTCTCTGTCCCCGGGTACAATTGCGCAGAGAATTGACCTTCCCTGGCTGCTAGGTATCGTCTTTGGAGTCGATCCAACGCTAATGAGACCGAGTCGGGCTAATCGATTAAAACACCGTTTGACTGTATATATTGCTACTTGTGATAACAATATCCTAAATAAAAATAATTCTCTCAATAAATGATTCCAGAAAAAAATTTTTTTTTTTTGGGAACATTTTTAATTCGAAAACTAAACATTTTCAATACAATATTTCGTTTTCAAAAAAAACTCCAATTTTACGAATATTATTAAATTGAAAATATTTTGTTGAAACGTTAATTTTCCGAATTAAAGATAATCCATAAACGTTTTAGATATAATTTTATTCTACTGAGTGGCATATATTATTTTTCTAGGAGTAAATTATACTTAAAAAAATTTATTGCACTAACATCAAAATAACCATATCTAACAATGAGCTGTGTGATTTCGTTTATTAAATTCAATATCATTTAATATAAACACATTTCATTCAAAATTTCCACCTGTAATTATGTACTAATAACAATAATATTTAATTATTAATAATATTAGTAATAATATAATAATAATAATAATAATAATAATAATAATAATAATAAAAGTATTATAAAAATTTTTTTTCTATTTTGAGGTGAAAACCAGTACCCTCGGAGTATTCTCCATGAATACACGTAAAAATTATTCCTTTTCATTATTGATTTCTAATATTTATGTGAACTTCTAGTTCGTTCCTATTATAATGTTCCACATGACTTAAACATTTGTATAATATTAAAGTATAGGTATACTCCATGTACGGTAAGTAAATGCCCGACGGCTGATGAAATTTCATCCGCCACGCAATGGATTGAATTATACAGCGTTACCCCAAATAACGCAGTATAGCATATATGTGTATCACAATAGTCAATAAATATTGGTGCTCTGAATGCCAACGTAGCCTAATTTGACTATGGTGAGATAGTAGAGTGGAAACCGGTCGCCGCCGAAACGACAAGGCTAATTTTTAACGTGCGACGAGCGTAGTAGCCAAAACTGGTTTATCCCCACTACAACAACATACCTACCACTACGAAACCTGTTTCCCTAAAAATAGGCAACTATAAGCAAAACACACATATTCTCTTATAAAATTCAATATATATGAGTAATGATAACATTTTTTCAATAATTCAGTGATAAAAGTGATAACTTAACACACATAATTTAATATTTAAGTTATATAAATCATGATTTTGTGTTATAATAACATTTAATTTTAATATACGTACCTATATATTTAAACTAAATTATTTCAAATAATACAGTTTAATGCCCTTAAACTCATAACTATAATTAACACCCTCCCTTCTCTCCAATATCATTTATTATTATTATTATTGAATTTTTATTTTTTATTTTATTTTATGGTCATACATTGTATTTATTGCTTTATTGTGTAATTTATAATTATTAATATACAATTTGTAATTATTCGTGTTTTGTTTAGCAGTATAAGTACTTAAAGACATTGTAGATATGTTAATTGATTAAAATAAAACTCATATAATAATGTATAAATAAATCATGCAAACATGATATTAAAACGTAAAATATATGCTATGAAAATGTATCTAAAATACTTCTGGGCGAATAATTAAAATCTTTTTTGTGTAAAATACCTTTTGGTTCCACTTATTTCCTAGTTTTTTTTTATAAGATTTCAAATCGTTAATTTGTACCAAAAGTTTATGGGTCATATCAGAGGATGATCCGTTAAGAACTTTATCAATAAATTGTTGAATAATTTGTTTTTGCTATAAAATACTTCATTATATATTGGGAAACAATTTCTTGAACCTTTCAAGAGTTTTTAGGGTATACATTTTAACCCCTAAAATAATTTAAGGTTTATGTAATATTTATTGTTCAAGCTAAAGGTGAACATTAAAAAGTAAAAGTTTATAATACTTTTTTAACTTTTTAACTAAACTTGTTTTGTGTTCATTTAACTTATTATTATTAATTTTATAATCATTCAGTTAGATTCGGTATGAACATCTTTCTTGAATTCTTATTATACATATATAAATTAAATTTTAAACATACCTGTAATAATAAATCTTTAATTAATTAGTTTCATACATTTAAACAAATAAAATATGTTCATATAAACTTTCTTCAATAATTTAAAAAATTCCTATCCATATAATTTTTCTAGTGATATAAATTAAAATCTTTTCCATTTTAATTTTAAACTTAACGAGTTGAAAATATTTTCTGTGTAACTATTAACTTTTAACGGAAGGCTATTGGGTTGATTCAAATTAACTAATTTAAGTTATTGTTTTTTTATTAATTTAATTGTCCATCTAGTTTTTATCGTGATAAAGTAACACGCAGAGTTGCAATAATAATAGTAATAATACACAAATAGTTGCTTTTCAGAACCTTGCAAAATTAATACCAATTATTTAAATGTATCCTAACCTAACCTGTATTACTTAATGATTCGCTATATTATTTTAATGTAATAAATATCTTGACTGATTATCAAATGGGAAATAAACAGAACAATTTAATATTAATATTAATAGTATGTAAATTGGTCAGAGTAAAATGAAGAAGTATTTCGCTCGTTGGATAGAACACTTGTAGATTCTGAGTGGAACTTTGATGTAATATAATAATGTAATTAAAAAAATAATATATGCAACCTTGACAAATTGTATTTGTTATTTCCCCAAGGTATAATTTTTTTTTAATATTTCCGTTATAACTTAAAAAAAACTACTCAAAAAATCAAAAAATATTCCCTTCAAAATACCATCTAAAACCAATTTTCAATCAAAAAAGCTCTATATTAAATAACTGCAACTTGATACTTTCCGGTCGAAAAGTTGCTCACATATAAAATAATAAACATCACTATAAAATCTCGCTCCACTCAGAATCTAAAAATTACCTCTTTAAAATACCAACTTGAATAAATTTACTACCTTTCAAAAAACTCTTTACACGAAACCCTTTACTCAACTTATTTTACCCAAAATAGTATATACATAGGTATGTACATAAAAAAAAAATAAAAATAAAAACACATCATTATAAAACCAATACATGCTTTGCTACGCTTAGAATCTAAAAACGAATTTAACAAGAAACCAATATTTACCATGTTTCATTTTTCGATTTTAATTTTAAAAACCTTTCATTAATCTACATAATATATATATATATTGTTTTGTTAAGTAGATTTTTTAATGAATCATAAGATATTCTTAGATTATAATGATATCTATATCTAGATATAATCTTTAGAGTAAAATATATCTCCAGTATCTGTAACAGGATACTTTTCAAATGTATATCTTATTACAACTCTGTCCGCAACATTATCTACTTTTACAATATTTTCGAGAACGTTTGCTAAAAATATATATTATTTTTATACTCGCGACCCAACCCTTTTTCCGCAAATTATCCGTAACGAAAATTAATATTAATATAGGTACGTTTAAAAATACATTCGTTTGAAAACTGCACGCGAATTAGTTGCGGACTCAACGTTTAAAAAAAAAATCAATTATTTTCATGTTTATAATTGTATATTTATTTCTCTTTGAACATGATGTATATATCATATGATAAAAACTTAAAATTATGTTTAAATCACATGCATAGTTCTATTAACGTGCAAATATTTATTTTCGTACACATTTACATGTTCATTTAGTTTCTATAAACGAATTCAATAATGTTCATCATGAATTCTTCAAGAAAACATTATAATATTATGAACACGAATATCATTTGTAGACACATTCATATATACTGTTTATCAGACGAAAAAATATAACGAAAACCCAACCTAACGCGTTATTCCACTACATATAATGTACTATTAATCCAGACGGTAATAAAATAGATAATATTCTCAAAACATTTCCAGTAAGTACGCTTACTATATTATGTTATATCAGTGGTGGCACAATCGGGGGATTATATGAATCTCGTAATTGAAAAAAAATTAAGTGAATGAGTGGGTACTAAGGATATATGTCTAATTTATATTTAAAATAATAAATTAACATAATAATAACTATGTATTATAAAACGATTCGTAAAGGTAAAAAAAAATATAGATTCTGGGTGAATATTGGAGAGGTATGCAAATGCATTTTAGACTTCCATAATTCGAGTAAAATAAATTTTCCGCCACAAATGTGTAATATAAACTAACATTTTAGTCTAAGAATAAATATTTAAAAAAATATTTTTAAAGATTTATTTTTCAAATCGAAAATGTTCTTAGAACATTATTGCAAAACTATTAACTTTTAAAATATATTTTCAATATATACAACATTTTGTAAAATTCATATTAAATAACCCTAAAGTAAACGAATAACTTTGATTTATTTTTAAATATAATTTAAAACATGGCTTGTTCAGCCTCAAAGACATTATAAAATAAGTATTCGTAAAATGTTTCTTAAATGTTAATATTCTAGACTAGAAATTTCCATAAAACATTTTTAATTACTTTCTGGAAATTATTTAAGAAAAATTAATTAATAACTTATTTAATAATAAGAATGAATTCTTATGAAATTAATTTTTATTCATAATATTCGAATAATAATTTAATAATTCAAACACAACATACCTAATTGATTGGTAATCGAAATATAGTCATTATTTAATAGTTTAAAAAGTTTATTTTATTTCATTCATATTGTTATAACTAAAACTCGGATTTGAGACGAATATACATCCCAAAAAATTACTTAATTATGCTAGATATTATAAAACATTTTTAAAATAATTTATAAAAATTAATTTATTTTCAATAAATAACTTATGTGTAAGATAGCATAAAATTACTTTATGTATATCAAAAAAGTAAATGTATCATAAATTCATAAACGTCCATTTATAATAAAAAATAATGTAGAATATACAATGAAATACATAAATATTATACTTAACTTATATTTTATATTTAGCCAAATACACAAAAAACCAAACACAAAAATATGCCCAAAAACTCGTTATGATGACAAGACGTTATCTAAGTCATAAAATTTGTCCTTATATACTAAAAGTATAGTGCTGAAATATTCAAAAATATAATTTATAATTTTAAAAATCGTATATTTAATCACAATACGCTATGAAACGTATTTTGTGTTTACTTAGTATACAATATATATATATATATATTATATATGATCAACCAGAATAAATATGCAAATGTTTATACGAATCCATGCTCTAGTTTTGAGTCATAACCATATATTTTTTTTTAATATGCAATTGTATAGAAATACGTATTTTCAAGTTTTTCGACTAACATCAATTTTATTCTATCACCACTCTTCTAGTACTATATATTTGAGAAATTATTTATTATGGAATTTATTATAAAATACTATACACTTACTGACTTACTTGAACAATAAGCAATAAATTTTATCCAAAATAAATGCATAAGACTGCAATTGCATACATTTTCAACATATCTAAAAGACATATTAGAAAATATAAACGTTAACAATATATAGTAAATATAAAGTATGCACAATTTTTACATATTTCTAACTCTAAAGCCAAAAATTTATAAAATGTTGATGACTTAAAATTATACTAAAAATAATCTATTAAAACCCCAAAAACACTGAATTATGACATTAAATTTTAATCTAAGAATGAAACAAATTTAGTAAAATTCACCTACATCTTATCTGATAAAAAAATGTACTGTGAAGGTAAAAAAATTCGCATCAAAATTCATGTTGTGTACAATTTTATTTATTATTATTATTATTAAAAAGGCTACAGACGATATGATTTAGTCGGCCTGATGTAAATATCGGGTCTTGTTTTGACGTGTCATCCGACTAAAATCATGTCAGGTCTGTTAGGTGATATCAGATGGCCGAGCGATCCGACCATCTGACCTCCAAAAAATCGCAGGTCGTATGGTCTGTAAGTAACATCTGATTTAGTCAAAGCGACGGTCGAACAAATCAAATCATATCGTGTGTATTGTGTGTAGCTCATTTTACATTTTGAACAAAAACATTATTAAATGAGAGTAGGTATACCTATTATCTAATGTAGTCACGAACTATATGATTTCTTAGTTTGTGAATGCTCTAAATTTTATATATCTGTGGTAATTATATTATCATTGTAATGATAATATAAAGTCTTGGAAAAAACAAGTCCTGCGAGATATTCGTTCTTTCTTCACACGATATCCATTTTTGTTCTTATCAGTTATCAAATGTTGTTTAAGGGTTTTTACCCAAAGGACAGTAATGAAATGTTAATTTAGGTCCATAATATATATAGGTATCGTGTTTTAACGAAACATTATTAAACATTTTTAACACATAAATTTTTCTTAAAATCAAATTTAAAAAATAGCTATATTAAATTATCTTTGAAAAAAATAGAACATTTTATAATTTTTTATTTCGAGTTTCTGAAAATAAAAACATTCAAATTCCAATACAAAAGTATGATTATTTTTAGAAAAGTTACTTAACATTAATTGTCCAATAGTCCTGTTAGGTGCATCCTGTATAGATATATTATATAGGTACACAAAATATTCCTTTATACTATACCGGCTTTTCTTATAGTGTTGTTTTTCATTCAACCGAATATGTTGAGAACTTTCCCATAGATATAATTATAGTTTTATGCTTGACAAATTATAATAATCGAATTGAGAGAGATGACGGGCCGACGCGACGGTGTTGGAGGCTTAATGCGGTTACAGATTTCCGGACAATACGGGAAATAGTTCCGGTTTTGGGCGGTGCGGTGGTGCGAAATTAAAACGAGGAATGACGAAGGACGTGCAATTATGAGTAATTATAATACAGTGTATATATGAATTCGTAAATATATATGTGTGTGCGTGTATGTGTGCAGGAATAGAGACCACCAGGAAAATATAAACACCTCTGAAAATAGTATAAATTAGGGATTTGAGATGAAAGATTGAGTATCAACAAAATGTAGGCAATATTAATCAAGAGACTTATAAAAAGAATATAAAAATAATATGTCAAAATGTCGTAAATTAATTCATTCGCAAAAATAAATGTCAAATCTAAGCAAATTAATATTTCTTATTTTTAATTTTTCATCACCCCCAAAAAAAGGTGTATGAAGCCCATATTTATTATTTGGAATTTTATTTAGATTATCCGAAATATTAATAATACTCCCTCACACCACCAACGTTACAGTGGTAGGTACGTATTATATTTTCAAATATTTTTTAACTAAGTACAAAATTCTAAATAAACTGAAAATTTGTTATTTTTTTCTGATTTTGATGTTATAAAGTGTAAAATATATCAAATATTGATAAAAAATATAATTTAAAAATAAATAGTAAAATTAAATATAATACACATAGATACGTAAGGTATTCTTATTCCAGTTATGTTTCAAAATAAGTTAAAAATTATATCAATATATTTTTTTAACCTTTAAAACACAACTTAGCTCTAAATAATAAATTTGTAAAAAAATAATATGGAGAGAGATGATATAATAATTAGTACAAGATTCCGGCAATAATAATAGTCCAGAACTTCTACAGCACATCAAATCTAAGACTAAAATAAAATCCAGTGCTAGTAACCAAAAAAAAAAATAATAATATTTGGACACCAGGGATTAAATTTTTTCGATTTTAAGAAAATTAGATAAGAATATGATTTTGATTTTAGGCAAACATCTTTACTTTCATTTTATTTACGATTTTTGTTTTTTTTTTGTTTAAAACCAATTTTAATTTTATCCTTTTTATTTTAAATATTAATGGATTATGAAACCGGTTTCAAACCACATGCTTTACTAATACTAATCTTGGCGATTTTCATCGTTTTTTTAATTCCGTCGTTTGATTTTCCAGAGTTTCAAAATTATATATTATTAATGTCCATATACATTTTGGGGGTCTGACAATATAATATTACCTACTAGCTAAAACGGGATATAATACTCGTATACAATATAATATTATGTACTCATGTAATAAAACAATGCCGAATAGGTAGGAAATGGATATATTTTGTATAACTTGAAATTGTTTAATTTGAAATAATAATACATTTTTACTAAAAAATTAAAGATTTTAATATTTTTAATTACTTAGATATTTTTTTTCTTAATATAGGTACGCCGGGGGTAGATACGTCTATATTTCTAACTATAAGTACCTAACCTAACTCCTACACAGAATATTTTTCTTAAAATATCGTTTTACAATAATTTTATATTAAACGAAAACTAAGTAACTATATAATTTATTAGACTTTAAAATATATATATATATATATAGTACACATTTTCAGAAAAATATAGGCTTCTATTTTGATACCATTTAAAAAATCTGTTTTTTCACGAAAATCTAGTAATATAAATATTACTTCAAATTAAATTTGAAATAAATATTCATAAACACAAAAATTAACCAATGTGAAAGAAAATCACCCTGTATACATAGAGCCCCCATCCTCCCTATTTGTGTGTGTGTCGACACAACAACAAAAGCATCGGCATACTATGGCGAAAAATGCACGGCTAATGGATTTTGCACCCCTTTGCAATGTTTGACGAACGTTTTTTCCTTTCACGATATTTAGACCACACGCGCGTGTATATTATTTTGGGGAAAAAATTAACTTTTTGGACATGCGTGCAAACGATGTTATTTTATTTTGTGAACATTTTAATTAACACGCCAGATTTATTTGTAAAACGAAAATTTGTATAGCCACAACACTTGTAAAAAATACTTTGAAAAAAAAAAGTAATTTTTAAATACAATGAGATATATTTATTTAAAAATGTATTTAAAATACTTTGTTAAAAATATATTCAAATACAATTACTTTCTATGTAATAAATAATTTCAAATGCATCGTTTTAGACACTCGGTGAAATATTAAAAATAATGTTTGCTATTTAATTATTTTAATAATTATTATAATAAACGGTTTTATATCAATATCCGGAATATCTTCAAGAACTTGACTAAATATTACTGGTCATAATTTTTATATCGTATATGCCCTTTATTAAGATTAAATCAAAAATGTCAACAAAAAAATCACCTGAATAGAAATTTACAAGAAAAAGTGGTTTCTAATTGAATCACCACAGTACACGTTTAAGTGGCATAAAAATCAATAAAATATAATAAAGTACAGAAACCATGGTTTTTAAGGTTTTTAGGTCTTATAATATCTAAAAAAAAAAAAAAATGTAAATACTCAAAAATATGCCAAATTAAGGTTAAAAATAGGATAAACATGATTATAGTACCAATATTCAATTTGGTTAGTTGTTATCCTGTTATAACATATATCATACTATCGATTTCTTTTGAGTATTTTTTGAGATGTTCGATTCTAAAAGCTATGCATAATCAAAAATGTTTGTGGTTTGTGGTACCTCTATATATAATAATCCTAATAGAATTAAATTATTCCTGAAGTTTCTAACCGATATCCCAATTTATAACTCCTCTATAGTGGATATCTTTTGAATGTTTCAAAGAATTTTATTATTATTTTATTTTACTCGATATCGATTAGATGCTACCTTTATGCTATTTGTAAGCTGCAACGTATGCATACCGATGATAGATATAAAACATAACTAATCACTGAAAAAGTGTTGTTAATTATTATTCGGTAATTTCATAAATATTTATAGTTATTCTAAAAATCAGTTTTAACCGATTATAGGTAATATCTTTATTTTTTCATTTTCTAATATCATAAATACATAACCATATGGAAAAGGTTTTTTTTTTTTTAATAATGGTATCGGTTATATATATTTGTATAACCAATCCTACCATTAAAAAAAAAAAAAAAATTTCAAATTCATCCGAAAACCCAAAATATTCCAAAACTATTAAAATGAATACCAATTCAAATTTGATAAATAAAAAGTGCGTTAATAGGTAGGTAATACTTTATAATATGCTAATCCATTGTGCCAAATAAACCCAACAAAATAATTATATGCCATTTAATTTATTCTGCTATTATTCATAAACTTATTTATTAACAAAATATCGTTTACAAGTATTGTATTACAATGGTTAAATAAATTTAAAATAATTTGTTACTAAGTAAAATAGGAAAACTTCGAATTTACAATGGTATACATTTATATAAATCTTGCTGAAACATATCCGGCAAAACAATAAAATGTTTTCAGAACTTTCTAAAAAGTCTGAATTCCACGAAAATAATTAATACCAAGTTAGATAAAGATTACGATTTCATTTATCCTTCAAACAGGACGTTGTAAAATCGCGATATAATAATATATTATTCTTTTAATTAATACAACACAATAAACAGTGGGTTTCCGTAATATTTTCACTATTATCGTATTCTGATCGCAAAGCGACGAAAACGCATCATATTTATGATAACAAAAAATTTTAGTTATTTTACAACACGGAATATCTGTGCACAGGACACCGGATAACAAAAGCTCGTAATATTTCTGCGGGGAAGATACAATTAATTTGTACGCTTTTGTGTGTAAAAAAAAAAAGGAAAGGTCCGGAGGAGTTGTATACGGATACGACCCTATGTAATGTTCGTTAAATTTTTTCCTCTTTTCACTCTTTTATATCTATATGTACTCTTATATATTATATACATATATAAATATATATATATTCCTGCAAACAAGAGCCTGAGGTTTTGACGCTGCGCGAAATAGTGCCTTTTGTTCTCGACAAAAACGTCTTTTTTTACGAAGAAAATATAAAATACATGTAGTTTTATTAATTTTTCTAGCTACATGGTTTATTTATTATACTCCGCAGTCGGCGTATGAATAAACGTTTAAACATTGTACAAATAAATCGTATTTATTTTTCATTTGCTGCCTCAACGGGCGTCTCTTGATTTTCATTACACTTGGATCGTGTTAAATTAAAATCTTGACGGATTTTTGCCTTTCGAAAAAGTAAAATTATCATTTAATTTGTGACCCGGAGAAAGTTTTCTGGGGGAAATGAGCGAAGGAAATCCATATTCGTCGGCTATTATACTTATATAATATTAATTTTATTTTGTGAAGTTTTTTATATTGCTGCAACCGCACTAATACGCGGGTAATGCAATATATTAAACTATATTTATTTAAATCCCATATTTAATATTCATATATACAAAAAAAATACTTTTATAATATATACTTACAACTTTATAATAATTAGCATATTATAGTAAGCAAAGTAACTAAGATACCGTTAGGAGGGGGAAGCAGGCGCACAGTGTGTTTTGGGGACTCTAGTTTTTCTTGGCCCGGAGTGAAATATATCAAATATAAATTTATATCAAGTTACTAATAAATTGATAATCCTTTGGTAATAAATGATGACATAGCCACTATATGCAACATATTATATATTTATATGTTGTGCTGATGATAGGTGGTAATTTACGTTTGTCTGCACGTCGCAAAGAATCCTTAGATTCCACGTCCTTTTCACGTATGCGGGCAGACCATAGATAATAAATAAATCTATATTATTCATTTTTATATTCATATATTTTATACATTCTAACGAAAAAAAAGGACTTGTATAAAAATTAAAATTTTCATCTATTTCTTCATTGTTAAATTAAATATAATTTTACATACAAAAATTTATATTATTATGATTAATATAAAAATTGATAAGGATAGATAATATAGATTTCTTTAGACTGTGTTTAGATACACGGGCGATCGTGTAGATAATGCATACACAGACCAACCGTGTTAACACTTCCTACCCGGTCGTTTAGTGCGCATGCGCCTGGTCTTGTATATTTGTTCCAATTTTTACATTTTGATATTTGATTCGGTTTTTTTATGCATGTATATTGTACAAGATTTCAAAGGAAAACTGCCTTTCGGAAATGTTTGAAAATTGTTGTAAATCGGAATATAATGTTACACACATACACTGAACTTCACTCAGAATATTTTTTTATTATTAATAATAATAAAATAATATAAATAATAATAATATTTATTATTATTATTATATATTGTTATAAAAAATATTTCATTGTATTATATCATTATTTTTAGTACAGACAGAAAATTGCTATTTTAACTTAAAATATTGAAGCAATGGTAATATTGTATTCTGTTAATTAATATTATTTTAAAAAGTTGTTGGTACTTGTGTTTTATTTTATTTATTAACATATTTTATTTGTTTGCTTATTCTCAACAATAATTATAAAAATACATGAGTTACGATGTAATATAATCTACCCAAAAATGTTTATAGAATATAGATACATGCAGAAAAAATATCGAATAAAATATCAAAATGTAAAAATTAGAACAAATGTACAATTAGTCCAGGCGTATGCGCACTAAACGACCAAATAGGAAATGTTTACACGGTTGGTCCGTGTACGCATTATCTACACGAGCGCTCATGTATCTATAGCGATTTCTTTGTTATCTATGGTCTGCGAGCATTTTTTTTTTTTTTTTTTTCATTTCATATGGCGTTTTGGTGAAAAACATACATATACTATTAAAAATGCTAACTAGATAATAAATACGTATTAAACTAACTAATAACTGAAATAAACAATTTAAATGAATTATACAAAACCCTAAACTATAAGATATATATAAAAATAAAAAATAGTACATAAATGACTGCAGTAACATGTAATTTTGAGTTTAACTAAAATAATAACTTATTTCCATCTCTAGAGAAGCACTTCTGGGTTACGTAACCAATCTTGTGCCTCAATGTCGCCTTAGTGGAGGCCTTCTGTACCTCCTTCATATTTTGTTAGTGAGCATGATTTGACAATATGTTTGATGGTTTGAACCTGCCACATTCACAGAATTGAGAGTTTTTTCCATTTATATAAAAGGAACTTACATTTTCCCTGTTCTGTTCTGATACGGTTTAAGGCAGTCCACATTGCACGGGGAAGTTCAAACCCTGTGACTCTCCGAGTCGGATCGTTGACAAGGGAACTTTATTTCTCTCTTTTTTTTTTTTGAAAAATTAATCACTTTTCCATCACTCCAACTTTTCTTCCGCATATTTACCTACTTATCTGTTGTATTCTCGATCGCCCAAATCGGATGTCTAGATTTTAATCTTTTATTCGGTTTTTTGTTTATGTCGTTATATAACGGAAAGTTTGTCGAGTTTTGAACTTGTAATAATTTTATGGTTGCTGCATATCTGCGAATTTCTGGTGGTATATTTAAATGGACTGGGAGCCATTGCACCTTTGTTGACCGAATACAACCTGAGATAATTTGATAATATTCCTTTTCTAGTGTTTTTATAATCCAATTTAATGCATATGTAATTAAAAATGAAATGTATTCATAGTTTTTTTTGAAATTTATTTATTGCACAGGTGTATTTTTTAAATATATCGTAATGTTGTATTTATTTTACTTGAAAATATATTATATATAATGAAAATATTTTTGATCTCACTCTATTATCTACTACAGTACCACTGATTTTACTGTTATATGAAATTATACTAAGTTTGTGAAAACCTCATTTTAAAATCTTAACCTAAGAAAAAATAAAACCCGGTTTTAACCCATTACTCAAAACACAAATAAATTCAAAATTGAAAATTAGACCTAACCTAACCTAAGGCTTGTGGGTGTAAAAAATTGACTTGCTAAACAAAGTTTGTTATACCCTTTTGAAAATCTTATACTAAAAGTAATACACAACGACTAAACGACTTGATAAAGGTAGCATCTTAATGATACAAAAGCACAATGTGCGTGTATAGTATAAGTATAGTTTCTTAAAATAAAACTTTTACGTTAATGGTGAATTTGATCGCAAACGACTTGGCGACGTCGTGTGACAAGCATCGAAAAAAATGTCTTTTCGTTATACGACATTGGTCCCCTTAAATGTGTATTGTTAAAATCATTTAGTTCGCTAATTCCAATTTAATGATCACATGAGAAACATTAACTGGAAAAACGTATTGCGCTCATAAGACATAATATGTAAAACGTGTGTATAGAAGTAAATAGGGAAACTTGGGGAAATCAGTCTCCCATAAAAACTATCAATATCTTCCCTCCCACAAAATTTATAAAGTACAATTATTAGTCACTTATTATATTATATTAAATTTTCTATAGTTCTTGTAAAGATATTTTTTTAGAAAACAAACATTTTTAATTATTGATGATATGTTATTATATATATTAGGTATATTATTTGTACATAAAATAATGTATACCCAAATTAATATGATATATTACGATTTAATTCAGGTAGTTATGTAAATAAAATACAGACATAATTCAATTATCTTCCATAATTTATTTTTTATACAAAAAATATATTATAAAAATAATACCTTTACATTTTTAATATGAAAATAATTTTAAAAACACAATCGGCATCCATATATGTGAATGTTTGTGGAAGTGATTTAACGATCAAATTCTTCTTGTTAATGTTAAAATTATTAAATATTACATTTTTATCTCGACTTAGTGTATTTAAAAAAATTAAATATGAAAAAAAAATAAGTGTTTAACAATTACCAAAAATAGAAAAATCTAATAATTTTTACAAAATATAACATTTTTGAATATAGATATTTTTTTAAACCAGTAAATTAAAATTCTTATTGGTCTTTATTTTATTTTTATTTGTATCTTTATTATAATTGTATTAATAGGTACAGCATTGATGGCCATTATTATTAATTTATTTATCCCAACACAAATATAGTTGTTTAGATGTATAAAATTATGCAGTGAGACCAAAGTCCTCCCCATTTTTTTGACTATTTGTGTCAATGGATTTAAGTTGGTGTATGGTAAACTGTAATATGGGTCGATATCATACTATATTATAGAAATTATAATCTGAAATCGAATTTGAGGAGCTTAAATAAATCACCATATTACTGAATTGCAGTATACTGAGTAAATCCTGCAACGAACTCGCCGAATACACACACTAATCGCAATATACGTTTTGAGAAAACGGTCTATATTTAAATTAATGCCTCCTTTAATAATTATTCTATTCAATTTCGATTAATTAAAGTTATACCGATGATAACAATGATAGGCAAACTATATTTAGAGCTGGATATGACTTCAAATCGATAGATTTTGAACATCGAAAATCATAATTTAAGATTTTTAGATCCTGGTTTTTTTTATGTATATGCCTATACACTTTTTGGGAAAAAAGAGTGAAATAAGAGTTATCTAGTATAAAGATTTTTGATAAGAAATTCGTACTAGTTGGTACTTATAGACACAATTAAGGTTGGTGCAATGAAATATTTATGGGGGTGTGGGTGTCTACAAAATACCAATGGAAATATATCTTTGGAATGTAAATAAACAACAAAAACAGGTCATCAACTATTTTATAATTTTCTGTATAATACTCGAATAATTTATAGTTTGACGACATTAAACTCCGAAATACACATTCAAAACGTGTAAATAACCACAAAAAAAAAAAAATATCATCAACTTTTTTCTGATTTTCCGACTAAACAATTTATAGCTTATTAAAACTTTCTGTTTTTACCAACTGAACTTAATTTGAAATACCCCCCATAAATCCGGTCTCCTGCTTATAGAGTCAATTTTTTGATATTCTAAGTAGTTTTTAAAAGCGTATTGAAAAACTACCGTTTATAAGGGAATCATCACGAAAAGTTATTATAAATTAGAAAATACCAAATAAACTAATCATGGTTACTAACTATATAACTGATATATAATATATTTTATAACTACTAAAAAAAAAAATGATTATAAATTAGATAATTTAAATGTCAGAAACTTGAAATTTACACAAAATTTATTTTACTATAGAACTATTGCACTATGTATATTGATGTCGTATTTTGCTAGCCATATAAATATTAATAATAATACTCATGTTGTATACACCGAAACTTTGTTCAGAGTAGTTTTATCTAAAGACATTATTTATCATTGCTTTGAATTTCAATATATCTACCACCAGCATCCTACCCAATATGCGAAGTGTTTTCGCCCCGTACTGACCCTTTTCATAAATGTTTTTTCCAATAATAATAAAGATTTCGAGGATTTACAAAATTTTGTATTTGTTTTTGAGTTCTATAAATCAAATTTCTTTTGATTTCGTCCATTTTCGATTATATATATTGATTAAATCCGCCTACCGATTAGAGTATTTGATAGTGATTATCTACTGATATGAATACAATTTTTTATTATGTATAAATAACACGTACCTATATTTTAAATTTTTATTTATCTAGAAAATTACATCCAATTCATTGGTAATGGTCATTATTTTTAAATTAGGTACAGTTATAAGTATTACAGAATTTGACGGCATAATATGATATTAATTATGTATTCCGTGTCCACGAAATACCAACGACAGTGTTTAGTAAAAGCTAACCATTATTATATTTCAAAAATAAAGTAAAAATAATATTTCCGAACTAAAAATTAAAAAAAAAAAAAAAAAAAAAAAACCATTATCTTGTTCTTATTCCAAACCGAACGCTCATAAGTATTAGTGAAATATTCGATATACTTTTTTATAATGTTTTTACGTTTTAGTGTAATCGGATCATGTCGGTCATCTCGCGCGAATGGAGCAAAACCCCAGATTATAGTGAAGTTTAAAGCAGCTTTGAAAGTTTTATATCTCGCCGTTATTTTCTCTCTCCCTCTCTCTCTCTCTCTTTCTCTCTCTTTCTCTCTTTCTCTGTCTATCTCTCGTTTCCTCTTATATATCCTCGTCTTCTCCGCTGCCGATTTCTGATTTATTTATGGGGGCCAACCGTGCCTCCGTACACGCTCTTTCCTTAATAAAACACCTATAAAGGCAAGTGTTTCCGGTTGATCGACCTTTTCTTATGTGTATCGACCAAAGGCCCGAACAACGTACAACCGAATTTTAAACACACCTGCACAATACCAGTCCGCCTGTCCATCCACTCGAATATAATATATAGATCGCACTGGAAATCTAACCAATTGTGCCGACTAACCGAACCACTGCACTTGTTTTAGCCCTCGAATTTTCGATTTTTATTTGCGGTAATAGAATCTAATGGGACCCCGGCAAACATCGACTGAATAAAATTAGGTTTTCGCGCCCCGATATTTTATCCCGCGTTATACATGAAAACATGAAAAACCGCCATACTACTACGGTATATACGGTAGTAACAAACCGTTGTTATATAGCCAGTGCTAACAGCACGTACAATAAATTAAATAGGTACCGAACCCCAGATAGCATTTACATATTTCAGACATGTTGTTAGAATATTGTGTAAAAAATTTTAAATTGCTACAATATGTGTGCAATATTCGTTTTCTGAGTTGGTGATTATTTTTCAAAACATTTTGACAATATATTAACGGAGGAGACATAATATAACATTACGACTATATGGTCAACTTTATATTGTAGCAACTTTTCACGGAAATATTGCGAATACATTTCATCTTGACGTTGAATTACAAAAAAACGGGGAGGGAAAAAGAGATAAAGAAATAAGACACAACGGTTTGTCGTACCCGGTCCCCACCTCTTGTACGACCAATTTTTTCTCCCCATGGCGGCGGGCGATGGAAATTCGATTTATCTATATTCGAACCCACTACCCCCAGATTATCACATACAAGTGTTGGTGACTTCCCTATATAATAACAAGTTTATACGAATTTCAGGTACCTATATAACCACTGAGATGTTTTGATCGTGTAATTTATTCCTACATATACAAATTATCAACTACTGGTCAACTAGAGACTAATGGTCCTAGAAAGCTGATATTTTTAGAAAATATTTCTTTAATGATACAGATACCCATCAAGAAAGAAATGTTTTCAATTCAATCTTTAATGGAGGGAAAGTGGGAAAGTGGTTTTAAATTTGTATTCAACGCCTAGCCCATATATACTTAGGTACTATTGGTCATAGGAATCTGACATTTTCAGAGAATATTCCTTGAATAACACGTTATATGCCTATTTTACACATATTTTGGTCCATATAATTGATATTGTAATTAATAACAAGAAATTATTTGTGTACGCCGACGAAAAATAAAAAGAAGTAGGTCTTCGGCACCCATGTTCCGCCGACCGACTCGTTATCACCTTTCCGCGTGTTTTTCTTTTTCTCCCTCACCGTAGTCTTATCACTCCCAAATCCCCGATTCATCCTATCCCGCTCTCGGGCTCTTTTTCGCGCCTCCCGGGATCTCCTTCTCCGTCCTCGTTAACCCCGGACCGAACGTTTTTCCAGTTCGTTTTTGTTCCCGATCTGACGTATTTCCCGCCTAACGTAATGTTTACACCGTTTACGGCACTTATAAGACCGGAGTTTCTTTCGGATTTTATATCGGTATAGTAGTAGTTAGGTTGATAGGAATAGTCGTTAATATGCGTAAGTACCGTCTCAGGTTCGATCCCCACTAAGCAGGCACAAGTCGGTATGGTGGTACACTTTGCGACGGCCGCCGAGGTCTGACCGGCCGTTCCCGTGACGGCTGTAGAAATTCTTCGGATTTTTTTTTTCCCATTATACATCCAGAGTATAACTACAAACAGTTAATGGTATATAACGTTGTGTTAATTTGTTAGTTATGAAAAAGCAGACATGGTTATTAAACAGGAATGTCACAGTTATTAGGTATATTTGAAAATTTCATTTTTAATAACGGTTAGGTACTACTAAGGCAATGTTACAAAGTTATTTTACTGTAACATAAACAAAACGTATTGTGCTGAATAGACGTCCGCTATGAAAGGATATTTCAGTAAAACTGTTCGCGGGCGAGGCCGGGTAATTCGGCCAGTGTTATATTTGTATTTGTATTGCACATGTCACAATATGGTAAATATCTACACTATTTGTTTTAATAGGTAACCTAGTATAACCACTTCAGTCTTCAATCATCCCTCCACGAATTAAAAATTTCACACCACGTCCAAATACCATTTTAATAATTGTTTACAACATGAATAAAACTTCTAATCGGCATATTTAAATACATTTATTTTCATGTTGTTCAAGAAATAATTTCACAATATTTTAAATTACGTTTTATTAAATATTGTTTTAAATATGAATAAAAGACATGTCTGAAATATTTAGATACACATGTCAAAATGTGTAAAAAAATCATGTCAAAATATATTCAAATCATGTTATTTTAAATATTGTATTGAACATATTTTTAACACATGTCTGAAATATTAAATTTACAACATCTGTGTATAAAATATTTTCAGTACGATACCACAATGTTTTTTTTTTCCATATGGTTTAAACCGATTAAAAACATATTTCACGATATTTATATGTTCCAACTGCTATCTGGGAAATATCATGCACGGATAGACAGGGTTACGGAAAAATATATTCGACTTATTATTTGAATAATATTAAAATCTGACACACCAGTGCGATTTCTGTAATTAAATACATAATTCGCCGGCTTAGAACTCAATAGACTCAACCGGATTGTTTTGAAATTATAGAAGATGTAAATTATTTTATATTGACGGGCCGATAAACCACGTTTTCAGTTTAAAAAAAACGTCTTGAAAAACTAAATAATACACGGAGTAAAAAAATGGACTTTGGAAAAATTGCGTTCGGAATCTTACGGTTCTAGGCCAGTGGATCGAATTTCAAATTGACGTATTTGGAGTCTAAATCCGTACCGAGTATCCCTCTTCCCAGTTTACCCATCCGAGCGGCGATAACCCGCTACAACAGTTATACAGTTATATTACAGCGACAATATACCACACAATTTCGGTGTTCACTAACCTGTGCAAAATGCTATCAGTTCGACCATCAGTCCTCCGGGACTGTAGCGTTATTCGATTAAAGACCGGAAATTTCTAATTAAGTGTGCAAGCGCCCAGAGGATTTTCGGCTCTTCCGACCATATATCACTCAAATAAGTTTTATACGATATTATAATATAATACATTTATAGTTCGGGAAATAATGATATTATAACATATAGTCATTGTCGTCAACTATTACTGAAAATATCACAGGCTACAATATTGGACATTTCATATATACGAGTATTATAATGACCAAACAATACTCAATTCTGCCAAATCCTTTCAGACGGTACGTTATATAGAAAACGGCTAAAAGTCACCGGAATTGCAAATATGCTATTTTATATTACATACTTTTGAATATTCAGGTTTTTGTCAAAAATTATGTATTTAAACTATTTAAAATGACAATGTACCTATTTTTATTTTTAAGATTTTAATATTTCATTCTTATGCAAATAGTCACTTAATAATTAATAAATTCTAAATGTATTTATTTAAAGTTCAACAGTTTTTCCTTTAGAATTTTCATTAAAATGTATACAACAAATCAAATTAAAATTAATGTAAAATGTAATATTATAGACTGAATCCCAGACTGAAAGAAAACAAAAAAATATTCTTAAAACTGCATATTATTTTAATTTCTTGTAACGTTTCAAAAACATTTTCTTTTCTTTTCCTGTCTGGAATTTATTTGACAATAACGTACAAGCTTCTTTAGAAAAACGATTAGTATTTTAATCATATTTAAACTTTTTATTCATATATTCATACCTATATATTGAGATATATTATAATAATGTTTTTTCCTCTAAAAATTTAAACTTCTCTGTAATTTGGTTTATAATAAATAATAATTCTATTTAGATTCAAGACTGTTATAATGCTAAAAAATGAGTCAGTTAAAGAGTCCTATAGTTAATTAAAGTATTTTTATGCAGTTTAAGAGTTGGAACTTCTTCGAGCCAAGCTCACGAGTGACAAGAATAAATGTCATCATAGCTTGTAAAGTTATGAGATACAAATTATAAGTGAAGATTGAAAAATCAATTTATTGAACTGAATATAATAATATATATATGTGTGTCAATTTAATGTTCATATAACAATATATATACGATTTTATAATTTTTCTTCGTAGCCGTAGAAATATGTACATATGCAATTGTTTCGGTATTCTAATAACTGTGAGACCCTTTCGAAAAAATAACGCAATTTATATTCCATTCGAAATACTCGATGACACTGCATTTTTGACCTCTTCGTCGGATTTTAAGTGCGAATCAAATGAAAATAGAATCGTTCGAGAACCACCATGGTCAAGAAATGAAATGTGTAGCTGCTGCACGGATAATTTAATCCCACGACAATGACTTGACCGGAGAAAAAAACATGTGGGATGTTTTGCAACATCCGTCACACAACGTATCGCGATATTGCATCTTCGGCTTTTTTTTTCTCGTTTTTCGAAACGAATTTTCTCATTCAATTCTATTGAAAATAATAATAATAATAATAATAAACACTTATACTTTATAAAATAAACCCACTTTCAGAAGAAAAAAAAAAGACACAATGGTCACCGAGTATTGCGGCGTGGAAACGTACACAGAGTTTTTTCGAGAAAGAATTCACAACCCCGTCGTGCCGAACAAACGACGAATAGTCAGTGGTGACGGTGTTGAAAAAAAAAATTTCGTCATTCTATGAACACTGCATTTCAATAAAATGTATATTTCCTCGGCCTTTGGCTCGTACCCATACGTATGTACGCGCGCGCGAAGATAATAATACCTTGGGATGAGGGACACGAACGGGTATATAATATACAGCCGTCGGAATGGCCTTTTAAAGTCCACTGATGCCTGTCTAATGCGACATCCATTCGAAAATGGACGGCGGCGGTGACGGTGGCACGCGGAGATTATAGGTTATAGCTGGGAAGGGAATTTTGATGAGACCATATGCCGAGTAACCGGAAAATTACGGGGTGCGTCTATCGTCTTATTATTGACGGTGCGCAATAAAAACGAGTCCGGAAACCAAGGGTTGGGGGTGAGGAGGGGGTGGCAAATCGCTCCGGTGGACTTAAGCCGATTGTTGTGTATATATGTGCGTGTGTTCCAGAGACATTTCGTTTTTGATATGGCTGGCAGGTTCGATTTTTCATCGCTTAAGGGTGTCTTTCGGAGGACCGGCGGAGATATCCGTTTTCTTTCCGCTATATATACCGTTCCGTTCTCCTCTTCCTCCTACTACTACCCCTCATCCCGCGCTTATACTGCACGACGAAACTCATTAATGACGTAACGTTTCCATTGTACTATATTATTATTATTATTATTATTATTATTATTATTATTAATATTATTATACACGCTGGTTAGGTTAGGTTAGGTTAGGTTAGGCATGGGTCGCGTCGTTAGTAAATAACACGAACAATATAATAATATTATATATTATCGCCCGTCTAGTTCGGAAAAGTCCTACTTCCAAAAATGCCATTTTGGGATTATGTTTTTTTTAAGTTTTATATTATTATTTATTTAGGGAACGGATTTATATACACGAGAAACCCTCAAAATATGCATTTATTAATAATATGCTACGAAATATGCATTTAAAATTTACAAATATGCATTAAATGTGCAAAATAAGTTTAAAAAATATGTAAAATATGCAAAATACAATTTTTGTTATTTTAATAAAAATGATATAAATCGTACATATCTCTTGCCGGATACGGTCTATTTTTATTATACATTGGAAAGTTGTTACTTGTGATTTTAAAATATTTTGTATTCAAAACAATAATTCCGCACATTTTTATAGCTGGAAATAAGAACACGTGAAAATATAACTTAAAGACAAAATATGCACTAAAAATAGACAAAAATATATTAAATATGCAAAATGAGTTTAAAAAAAGTTAAAATATACAAAATATGCAAAATAAAATTTGTGTTCTTTTTAATAGATTTAACAGATTTAAAATAACTTATTCTAATAAATATATGCATTTACATATAAATCCGTTCCCTTAATTTACAATAAATGAAAACGCATCGTTTAAAAGCATGCTGGCTCAAATATAATGATTTATTCTTCCATGAAAGCACTGATAAAAATACAACGAAATGGTCACAACTCCATGATTGTGATATTATTGAAAAAAAAGACATATCTTCATAGAGATGATAATGTCAATGAAAAATATAAAATATTTAAAATATTTCGTAAAAGTACGAGGTACGAAAAATTTTATAAAACGTTTTTTTCTTCTCATGAAAATATATTATTTTGGAGTCATGACTTCTACGAATTAGACCGACGATATACCACTGTCGTTTAGGACTTATACACACAATAACACTCGCGATGAAAAATTAACAGACTTGGATGTAGTGTTTCGAACACAGCTAATATTCGGAATACATTTTTAATACCTACATTTTTTTTTTCGAAGTATTAAATACAATATTTTGAATAATTTTATAATTAAATATTTAAAATAAATTTTTTTAGTATATATGTTTCCGTTAGACTCCAATGTAAAAATTGTTCTCTCAGTATATAAAATAATTAGAAACCCCTCCCCCAAACACACATTGTTTACTGTTTAAATTCGATTAAATAATAATAATAATAATATAATAACTACTTGATATTTTTATCAATAAAATTTACTACATATAGATGATGAAAAATTTAGAATACTTTTTGAGAAATATTCCAAATACATTTAAAATACCATTAGCATAAAGTATTCGAATACATATTATGCAGAATACTTTTTTCTTAAAATCACATATAAAATAAGATACAATAACAATACTTTACAAATTAGTGATGTACATTTTTTAAAAAAATTGTGTGCAATTCTATAAGATTTTTTTAGTATACATATACAAAGTTTGAATCCATGTATTAATAAATAGTATTCAATTTTGAAACTTTTAATTTGTATTTTTCGACATTCTTGAGTTTTCACTTTCGATATTTCGTTTTATTTCTTTTTAATATTTTATAAAAACCATACATAACTATTACTACTTAACATTATAATCATCAATATTAGTCCTTTTAAAAAATATTACACAAACCGTCAAAAAAAATAATATAATAATCTACACAAATTATTAAAAAAAAAATGCTTCAAAGGAGAAATATTATTTTATGTATATAGCTACCTAAAATATTGAATTTCATTATTTTTAAGTCTCATAAGTTGTACGTTTTTTAAATGGTTTAAAGTTTCGCATATTTAGTATACCTTGGATATACCTATAATATGAGATTTCATGTGTATCTTTTGGAATCTTAAAGGCAATTTTTTGGGATATTCTAGAATCTAAATGCGCTTTTTTTGAGGTCCTTATAGTACATTCCATAATATTCACATCCATTTATACTATAGATGGGTGTTATTATACATGGTGCTCTTTTGCAGACCTCAGGCAACTACCAGCTGATCATAAAATATAATGTTCGTACGACGTATTACTTTATCGAGTGAACTTCGAAATCGTGTATATTATATAGTTAAAGAAGATTTTAAGTAATGCGTTTTCCAAAAAATTCTCCCTATTCATATGCTCGACGATTACGCGTGTAATTAAATTTAATTTTCAAAGTTGGCAATAATTGCTCATTGTTGTAATAACTAATAATTAACATTTATGATAAAACTGTATAATTGTTACCGAGTAATTTATCCGAAAACGTGTTTCCGAATAATTTAATTCTTAAACGCTTGCGTTGAAAACAATGTACCTACAATGTGCTTTTCGTACGAACTATATTATATAAAACGCATTAACACTTAACGAGCCAAATGACTTATCATAGTGATGTCTGCAAACTATCATGTAATGCACACTAATTGGATTATGTTTTATAAAAAAAAAGCAATTTTTTGAGAAAAGATAATAAAAATGTAATTAGTATTTTTTTTTTTTTCATATAAACACTTACAAGACATCGTGAACATTTTCTCGGCGAAAAAAAAAAGGAAATAATAATAAATATTGTAACTTGTGAGAGGGGAAATATTATAATGATATTCGTTTTCCGCGTATAACATCTATAAAGTACATATACGATACACGTGTGCTACAATGAAAAAAATACGAATTCAATCCAATGTTGCCATTTTTTTTTAACTCGCCGAAACTGTAAATAAATAAAAACAACAATGCTTGACTATTATATATACAGTAGTGGTTCGTGTTAAGGAGCAGAGGTGCAAAATTTCTATAAATTAGCATGTTTTTTATATATAAAACTAGCTTAAGTGCTTGAATTTGGAACTCTGTTTGAGTGTGACACCTTATAATTGTAACTTTTTTTTAGTACAACACCTCATTAGTAGAATTATTTTTGAGTGCAATTCGTATAACTTGGTTTATGTATTTTATCGGAAATAATATTGTTAATTAAATAATTTAAAAAATATTTAGCCTACGGCGGAAATTTGCGTTCGCATTCTAGCAGATAATTGTTCACCCCTAAATTGTATTCAACGAATAGGTTAACAAAATACCTAAATAATCTGAAAATCGATCAAACTTACTATTACCTAAAGGATATTTATAATAACTCTAATAGAATATAAGAGTCTAATATGTTTTACACAACATACCATGTACACATTACCTAGTCATTACTATAAATTCAAACGGAATTTTAAAAACATATCAGAAAAGTCTGACAATTTGAAATATATTTACCGTTAAATATAATATGGGCATAAAATACAAAAATAATGTATAATAAATATAGTAGGTACCTATCTACTCCGAACATAAGAAGTCGCTCGGAATTTTCGTTTTCGAATTTTTATATAATCGCTGTCGTCAGGTCTATATGTTCAAAAGTCCAATTAAATATATACCTATTATAATTTAATTCAAATTTTGAAAAATACGGAAGACCTACGATTTTAAATTCATTACTATGAGATATAAAAACTATAATATAGGTACTTACCTATTCAATAAATCAGTGGGACCGACTTAAATACTTAATACGGACTCGTCACAGGGTATTATATAATGCATAATTTAATTAAATAAAATAGGTAGGTACAAAATTTAATACAAACAAACAAAAAAAAAAAAAAAAATGATAAGAAATATTAAATAATAAAAGTGATATGTAATTACGATTTGGGATATCGTTTAAAAAAAAATTGTATTTAATTGTAAATATGTAGTGTCACGCACAAAACTAGTTTTAACCACCAACTATGTATATCTAACTATTCTGTATCCGTATATCTAACGACATTTGTCGTTTTTTGCAGTTATTATCTACCCATTTTCAGATGTTATCAGGATTATTTAGTATTATTTAGATTATTTATTAGTTATTTAGGTTTTATAGGCGTAGGTAAATTGAATGATGTTTTATATGAATGTAGGTATGTAGGTATGTTCTTAACAAAATGAATGACATCACGTTCGTTATTACAGTACCTACCTATTATATCGACATTTTAGAAAAAATAACATAATATAATATTGTTAACATATTTGTTATTAATACGTGGTATTTTTTGTTTGTGAACCATCAAATATTTCACCCACGAGCCGCTACTGATTATATATCACATATCAAAAATTAATGTTTCTATATCTAATGAATTTATATGACTTGATTTTTCACAGTATGGATAAAAGTAAAATTATTCGACCATCAGTGATTTTTAATAATCAAGTACAAGAAATGAAAATAGGTGCAAATTAAAATAAATTAAATATATAATACTTGAAAATTCATTATTATTCCAAGACATATAAAACAAATATTTTAATGATTTAAATAAGAAAATAATAATTTTATATATTTTTATATAATATCAAAATACAAAGTAAAATTTATTAAATTGATTTTTTAAATCACAATTTAAATCCTTGTACAAAATCTTAAATCTAAATCTCGGAAAAATTATAAATTGCATAATAATCAATAGGGTAATTAAAAATATTAAATAAACAATGAAAACATTTTTATTTTTTAAATAATTTTTCGACTCATAAATCAAAACAGTGTAAATTATTAGTATAATTAGTAGTAACAAGTATAATACATATAGGTATGTTGTATTTAGTACATATAGTACATATTATGAGTATATTTTTTAAATATTTTTAGAGATGAAAATAATAGACTACAAGTGAATAAAAATGTCTATTTTAACCTATACCTATGAATACTGCATAAAAAGCATTTTAATTTAAAGTTAAGTTAGGTAACCAACTAAGATGATTTTTTTTTTTTTATGACGAATTATTTTTTATTCTAGCTAATTAAAATACCTATATTGTAAATATAAACAAATTTATCAATTTTAAAAAAGTTCTCGTTGTATATTATTATAAATTTTTAAAATAACGTAAATACTTAACTTAATTCTAACTTTTTAACGAAGACGATTTACTTTTTTTCCCCTTTTGGCATTTTCAAGCTATCCAAATAATTTAAACTTTAATGTAATTTTGAGCTTTCAATTTATCCAACACCAAAGGTATTATATTTTATATACATGACCAATATCTATGCAATTTTATGTTCAAAAAAACATTTTTCGCTACATTGAAATCGTAAATAAAATGTCAAAAGTTCTTAAAAACCAATGTACCGGACCGTACACATATATAGCGGAGGACAATAACATTATACACCGTATAATTTCATCTGGACCGACTACTGTTTATCTGTTTTAAATGCAACAGCCGTACAGAATATACATTATAGATCATAGTCCCTGATTTTACTCCCTTTCTCGAGTGGCTCGAGGACACGGGTGGACGACATTGCACTATGAAATTCAATTAAACATTAATTACAGTCATCGCGTGTTTAATAACGTAAAAAAAAAAACGTTATGTGTTTTTTTTTTTTTTTTATCGTCGAGGACCCTAAAAACTTTGTAAACAATGGTGCTCTGGTGTTCGAGTTGAAGCATAATGTTCCTTTTTCTTCTTTTCTCTCTCTCTCTCTCTCTCTCTCTCTACTTCGTATTCTCTCTAGCGAAATAACGATATTATACGCGACAGGGAGCTTCCGCTTACCGCAAAAGCGGCAAAGTTTTTTAGCCGAAAAGAGGAACGCGCTGCAAGAGGGAAAAAGTAAAAGAAAAAAAAATATATATATATATATAAATACGACTTTCATTAGGGTCTATGGGATCCATTCCATAATATAATAAATCGTTCTTGTGGTAGCCTTTCTGTAATACAACTCTCAACAATACTTGTAGATTACTTATATATATACTTATAGATACTTCGCTCTCATCGTGGGTAGAAAAATAGAAATGAGGTAAAATATTACGTGGTCCTTCACTTCTTTGAACGAACATATTATATATTTAGGTTCTTCAGAATCATAAAAAAAAAAAAACGAAAATATAGGTTTCAAACGCCTGTGTGGTAACTCTGGTATTAAATATCCTTGCAATATTGCTTTTTATTAAATTATACCTTTTTTATATATATATACAAACAAATAAAGTATATTGAATTTGTACGTGCAGGTATTTTATTCTAATACACATAAAGTTACCGATGAAATCCTTTAGTAAATAATTATATTTTAATCTATTTATATTTTATGTAATATTTTATTTTAATTCTATTTGACTTTTTTTTTTAATTTCTAAAAATCTAATTTCAATCTTGTTTAAAATCATTGCTATGGTTAATTTTAAATTAATAAACATAACATAGTCGATAATCATATAGGAGGAACCTACTTTAATTTCATAGAATAAAAATACATGGAAGGGGTTACATTTATAGATTTAACATGTTGTATTTAAACGTTCTGTCACAATAATTATTACATTTCAATTAGTGACTTAGGTAAAAATAGTCAAATAATATTTGTAAAACATTTTTTTCCGGCACACGTTAAAATAAGAAATTAGATTATTGATGAAAACTTATCACCACCGATGATCATAAAAAACCACTGATGTTATATTAATCATGTTATTTTATAAACTGAGAGAATTGTTCTTTTCCTACAATCTATAAATACCAATTTATCGTACATTTTTATCAGCCAAATTAGCAAGTATACATTCCATTAATTCCGACAAAATACTGTTTGAACATAGTTAAAATCTAAACCCTCATTTAGCATCTGAACAGTGAATTGATTAAAACATTTTTAATATTCATAATTCGTATACCTATATAGAATTTAGATTATATCTGTATTCGGTAAAATATAATTATCATTAATTTGTTATACCATTCCGTGCATGATTAACACATAATAAAATTATGCGCAATAATTATTACGTAAATTATATAGGGATTAAACATTCTGAAATTTCAATATACTTTTATTAATATATAATATTACGTATGATTTATTTGTACAACAATAAGTCTCCCAAATTTGCTCTTGCAATCAATAATTTATATGTATAAATATTATAATATATAGATAGGTATGTCAACAATTAATATATCATTGAGACTTGAAAGTTCAAACAAATGAAGTAGTTATACAATAAAAATCTTGAAATACATTTGTGTTTAATCTATACGTGATAAGATGGTCAAATGGAAAAAACAGTAATAGTTTAAAATGTTTAGATTTTCTACTGCATAATACATTTGTTTAAAAACCATCAATGTGTATCATAAGGATCAGTCAACATGTTTAAAACTATTTTAAAAAAGTATGGTCCAGTTTCATTTCAATGATCGAAACCAAAAAAATTTAATTCAAACTAAAAATTTTAATAATTTTACTCTTAGAAAAATTTTAACCTGAGCTAAGTTTAATTTACTTAGATGCACATCCAAGGGGGCTATAAGACTATATCCTCCCCTCCCCCCCCCCAAAAAAAATAAATATATTAAAGACTTTTTAATTCGGTTGAATGGCCTACTTTTTGATTAAATCAATCAATAAAAATATAATAAAAATTATTGTAATCCTATATTTTGACATTTTAACCAGCTTATGCCCATTTTGCCAGTTTCCCAAAGACATTCGAAATGCTGGTATAGTAACCCGAATAAACTCAAAACTTTGGTTAAAACCGAAAACAGAAAAAATGAAAACAATTTTTACACAATAACAATAATTTTAAGACAATTCAAAATCTATAAATAAAAATAAAAACTAAGAGCTTCTATGCGTATAATAATATGGCAAAATATACCTGCACTGTGCACAAATTTCTTAATTTCACACTACACAAAGCGCGTGCCGTATAAGACACAACCCTTTTATTAGGCATGGTACATAACAATACTTACACGAAATTACATTTCCAATTACGTGATCTTTATATTTAGGCCATGGAATTCCCAACACCGTGTAGACACATACTTAATACAGATTTTCTAAATGTAATACAGCGCAGGTCCTCAGTAAAATTATCGCCTTAACACGATAACCGTAAAACAAGAAAAATAATATAGCGAGTAATTTTCTCGTTTCCTCCAGTACATAAACGAGCTAGGTCCAAAACTATTTAATTAGGTGTTAGCCATCAAATTTTCCTTTGCAGTTGACGTGGTTTTCCGACGAGATTGTTAAAATCTGATTGGTCACGTTCGAGTCGAGTGTATTTGTATTATTTTCCCAACTCCCGCTACGATTTTCAAATAAAACAATGACACTTCCCGTCACGGGGTCGCACACATTTACGTATCCGTGTATAGATTTGCAACAGTATTGTGTCCTCGTGACTATATAGAGGCGTCAATACTGGAAACTTTTAATTTCGGCTTCAAACTTCCGACATAGAAGAAGAAGAACGTATCTATATAATACCACGATCGCATTATCGCAAATAAACAGTTCGACCGTGTTATCTCATCGTTGTCACAGAAATGTGACAGGTTCTAGTGTTTTTATAGGACGGGAAGACAAATGATATTGGTGCAGTCGTGAGGAGGGAATGCATCCCTCCTGTCATGGAAGGAAAAGATGTAGTGTAAGAGAAGGAAGACACTGTTTATTGGCGCTAGGGGTCTCATTTCGGTGGAAACTTTCATTGTCCAACTTCGACGAACATTTGTCTCGCTACACGGTTTTAGTTTCCATAATATCTTTTGTTGTCTATACACCGACTCGACTCTCTCCTTCCCGTCAGATCGTAAAGCTTTTATGGTCTGTCAGTCTCCAACAAGTCTCTTAATCGCATTGCATATAAGATCCAATTACATTTCGTACTCTGAACACACACAAACACATATAGGTACACCACACGGTTATCAATTTTGAATTTCTGCGTGTGAGAAAAGAGAAATCCAAAAAATTGTAAATATATAACAGTTATATAAATATATTGGAATTGTATTATATGTAGGTAGAAAGTAACTGCAGGGTTTGGTAAATACTTAAAACTTTTTCAATAAAACTGTTTACCCGTATTACTGTCTTAGAATAATTATAAAACAAAACAATAGTTATTGTTGTCGATATTTAATGTGGATCATTGAATTGAATTCGTTTTGTTAAAAATACATAATATTATGCTAATATAAAATAATCAGTATGAACGTAAAAAACAATCAAAAAGTATCAAAAGCTATGATATGATTGATAAACGTGTTGAAAAATGTTAATTAAGAGGATGCAGCCCTGTACCAATGAATTTCCGTGGTAAAAACAAAACGAAAGAAAAGTAGTGAAAAATTATTCTAAACCACTTTTTAAATACCTATCCATAGTAAATAAAAATTATTTTTAATTAAATTTCGATTATAAGGAACTCAAAATAAATAATGTATAATATTATGATATAAATTTTTAAAAAATCGATATGGCATTTTTGTAAATATAATTTATTATCATTGTTTTGAAATTTAATATAAAATGCACCACACTACTGCATGCAATATCCTATCCGACAAGAGAAGTACTTCTACTTAATGGCAATACATCATAAGATTTCTAATAGGAGATTTTTTTGCAGGTGAGTTTATCTGACCTAGTATACCTGACGAGTTAACTTGAAATTAATTTTATACAAAGATAAAAGTACCTATTTAAGTTCTTTTTGACCAAACTACAAATGTGAATTTTCGCAATTGTATAAATATAATAATTATTTATTTATTTTAAATTTTAACATCCATACCACGAAAGATTCTGATCATAACAAGGAAGCTATTGATTTTACAATGATGTTTATAATATTCTTTTTTTTTTTTTGTGAGTAACTATTCCACCAGAAAGAGTCATGTAGAAGATTTGGAATTTTAGTGTTTATTAAATTGTTATAGGTAGCAAATTGGTTGTAGTTAGTACTTTTACGAGGTTATTTTTTATTTTTCTAGTAGTTCCCTTTAGCTTGAAGAAAAACTACCTTTTATACGGTATATGCCAGAATGTAGTTTCGTATAAATTACCAAAGGAGTTATGAATTTTAACTGTTAATTATAAGTTAAGTTGATATTATTTTATTTATGCATTATCAACTTTTAAAGAAGTTAACGACAAAATATTAGTTGACTATTAACTTGAATTATTTTTTTCAAGGTGCCAATATTAACTTTACCAGTAGTAACATTAATTGTATTCTTGTGATTTTCCATATTTTCTCTGGACAATTGTATACCTACAGGACAAGTATTCCTGACCGTTTTGGATACGGGAATTTTCACATATACACACCACATGCACATGCTGTATAAGAGAAACGACACCGTGATAAGGATACTATGATATATTGAACACTCCTGATTTTCATGCCCTTTCCTCGGTCTACCGTATACATCATATTATCGGGAGATCGGCATCGCATTTAGATTGACATAGAACGTCGTTTGTTTTGGTTTACGGTACAGCACTAAATAACAAATAAAATGAAAATGTTGGCATTTCTTCTGCCGTTTAATAATAATAACGACAACATTAAATCAAATATAATATATATATATATATATATATATATAATCCTATGCTACATAATATACTCTCTTATATTATAATATATCTGCAGAATCGCGTAAATCTTTTTCCCGACTTTTATATACCAACATATTATTCATATAACGGGGAGAGGATCGATGTTAAAATAAGATCGAAATTACGTTTTTGAATCATCACACACACACACACACACACACACACATAATCTCCGCGACTCCCCGTTTTATTATAATGTGGAGAATGCTCGAAAAACGATTTAATAAAATAATATAATATTCTTGGCGCGAGCGTTTCGTATATATATATATAAAAAAAAAAAAGTACCCACGAATAATAATCCACAAGTAATCCATTTATTTGTTTCCCGGTCTCGAGTTTTACATTGCCGATATAACAATTTTAAATCATTAAGTATACGAAACGCAGGATTTCGCGGTAATTCGTCCGTCCGACGGCGTTATAGTGACGTTTCGGGGGGGGGGGGGGGGGGGCTAAAAAAATTAATTAAA
>JAIPRL010000015.1:106333-166347 GCA_025469235.1 Pemphigus obesinymphae
GCAACAAATAATAATACTATATATATCGTATATATGTATGTATTATCCCAGATAACGTGAAAACAGATTGTGCATTCCCTATAGAACCAATGTAAAAAATTAATACGGTGTTCCAATTGGATCGCCAAAATCAGTGTGACCACAGATATCAACGCAAAACTATTGGATTTAGTTAGGTAAAACTTTTAATTCATATCACCACAGATAACATGAAATACAACATATTATATGTAAGTAGTTAGTAGGTACAGTCTCTCAGACATGAGCTTGTTATTTAATTGAAAATTACACAGATAAAATGTTATCTTTGTTGTTATTTTGATCTGACGGTACATTGATAATATCGATATCAGTGTTATCACATATTATATGACACATTAAATAATTTTGTTCCGTTGACATAGTCACACTGCTTTTGGCGAGCTCATTATTACCACGAGCTGGCCAGTTTTTTGTTTACCGCTGAGTGCACAATCTGTTTTCATGTTATCTGTGGTATTATTATCAACAAAATGTATGGTTTAGTTAATATATATATATATATATATACGAAAATTAGTCAAAGATGTCAAATAGTAAAGTATATTATCATTACAATTATGTATGTATTTATACAATACAATATGTGTTAACGATGATATATTATGTATAGTACACATTGCACACTGTCAGTGGCGCAACTAGTGAACAAATCTCGGGGTCGCTACTATTATGAATCGCTTATAATGACTACCAACATTACATATTGCCGATATTTAGATTATACGATCATTATATATTTTATAATACCATTTTAGGAAAAATGTAACTTATTTTATTACCTATAATATTTTCTTATGTTTTTTTTTTTAAATTTATAGAGTTAAACATAATCTCTATCGGTATATTAGCAAATGTGTTCAAGATTTCGTCTGGAACAATGTCATCAGCTAAGTTTCTCTTAATATTTATTACACTTGAATCAGTAAATCGCTGCTGTGACATACTGAAAATAAATAACTGATAGTAAAATCTTAAGAAATAAAATTACATTGGTAAAATTATAGCTGCGATATTTGAAATTAGAATGACATGGAACTTGAGGGTGCTTAAAACGAGACTGGGGGTGTTTCAGCACCCTCTAGCACCCCCGTAGTTGCGCCACTGCATACTGGATAGATATAAATATTATAATATGCCGTTAAATATCTGAATGTGAAAAATACGAAATTTCATGTACAATTCAATAATCCTAATAATATGTCTATATTATAGTTATAATAGTATATTTATAATGATAATAATGAAAAAAGAAAATACGTGCAATAATTGTACCGTTATCCATTATACGTTTGACTTCGAGTACCTCGACCTAACAAAAAAAAAAAAATACCACCTACGGTTTATCATCGGAATTTCATCACCACAAATTGTATACCTCTTAATATATATAATGTTCTCACAAAATCATTGAAGATAATATAATTTACAAGGTCATAGATATAAGGATCCTCCTTTATCAATGACTTTGTTTGGGGGAGGGGATGTACTCAAATCAAACCTTCGTCCCGTTGATAACATTTATAACTCGTAATATTAAAAAAAGGTACACATTGGACATTTCGAAATTTTATTTTTTTTATTTCATTTGTCTAACTGAAAAAATTAATTTATATTATTAGTGTTACATCATAATTTAAATAAATTGATATTTTTATCATATTAAGTTGAAAAAAATGTGTAGAAATCATGTGGAAACCATATTATTGAACATTTTAAACAAAATTAAATACGTACTAAAAATTCATATTTGTTAATAACACGAACTAAAATCAGAAAAATGTCAATTAAAATTAAATTTGAAATTTTCTTCGGTTTGTTTCGTGTATCATGAACTTAGTCCATTTGAACTAATTCATTCCAAGGTCTAATAAAATGAAATACGTTTTTTTATAATGATAACATTTGTTGTGAGAATGAAAAAAATTAGAGTTTTATATTTCAGGAAAACTAATTACGAAAATATTAAATTGTATTTTGTGGTACATAAAGTATATTCAAGATTTTTTATATTTAAGTCTTTATTTAGTAATTCAACATGAACATTTATACGTACATCGTAAGATAGATAAAATGGAATTCTATTCGGAATTGCATATTTATATATAAATTCGTTTCGAAAATAGGTAGACATAAAAACATACGTAGGTACCTATTAAACTTCACATATTTTGAATAAAATGTATCTATTTACTGCAGTTTGTATAATATTTTGATTTTTTTTTTTGAAAATATAATACATCAGTTTAAAAGTTTTGTAAGTTTAAGTTTTTTTTTTTCAAAATCAATTTCTGGAAATATTTTTTCACTGATAAACACTGATATACAGATGGCATCTTATTCGAAACTATCCCATCATATAGAAAATATAAAAATATACACCTACGTTTCTATAATTTTTACTGAAATGGAATATTATCATATTGCATTTAATTTTTACGCATATAAAAATAAAACGCAACAGAACATGTCATAATAAACTATATTATTATACATTATATTATATTTAATGAGTAGAGGTGGCTCGAACTCAAAATTTAAATATTGAACCGAACAATAAAGTTTAAAATCGAACACGTACCGCACAATGTAAAATTGTGTCGAACTTGAACCAGTGTCTTCCCTAGGATATATTTAGGGGAACGGGCAGATAGATTAAATGCCGACAAACCATTTTATTGAAAATGTAAATAAGCAAAAAAAAAAAAAAAAGTCACTACATTTTTTCAGTATTTTTCCGAGTTACATTTTCCCGACTAAATGTACTTCCTTGAAAACGTTAAAAAGTAAAAATAAATATTCATTATAAAAAATTATATAAAAAAAAAATAATGTGTACCGAGAATATTGAAAAAAAAAATTATAAGTAACATCTAGTTATATTTTATTATTCACAAGTAACCTGACGACTTATAATAACTGTTTGAATACTTTAGTCGGTATATATATTCTTTTTTTATAATATATATGTATATATAATTATTTTCATTTTTATGAGAGTATTACATTTTTCGAATAAATTAATTGAAAATTTTTAAATTTCAATATGTAAATAAGTAAATAAATAAATAAATAAATAAATAAATAAAAAAGATCGTTCGAAAAATTGTTCGAGTTCAAACAGTTGGTCCAAGGTCGAACTCGTACTCGATCAACCCTTTGGTCGACTTATGTTCGGTTTGACTTTTTACTAGTGTTTAGATCAGGTTCGACTTTTGATCCCGAACCGAACTATTGACGTTCGGTTCGATTTTTACAACTTGGAACTGTTCGACCCACCTCCAATAATGAGTATATACACCCAGAAAAAAGGACGTTGATTTCCATACGTTTTTGATGTTAGACAACTGTTATCTCCAATTCTTAAATATGATAGTATTGGAGTGTATTTTATTGTGTTTTGTGTATATATATGTATGTATGTATTAAGGTGGTACGCGAGTCTGTCAAAAAAATATCGTTTTTAGACCTTTAGCTGTGACAAAATTGCTCGACTTTGGCCGATCCGATTTTAATTCTGTAAAGAGCATAATGTTTTTTGGTATCTTTTCTAGGTTTTAATCGAGGCGTTTTTCGAAAAATGAATTTTTGGATTCGGTATGATTAAACAAAATCTCCAAATTTTAAAAATTGTTCACTTGTGTATATGTAAAGCGGAAATCCATATTTGGAAAAACGCCTCGATTAAAACCTAGAAAAGATGTCAAAGAATCTAATGGTTTTTACAAAATTAAAATTGGACGAGCCAAAGTCTAACGATTTTGTCACAGCGAAAGCAACTTTCTGTTCAAAAAGTGATTTGGTATACGGTCTTATTTTCACACTTGCAATTCATATTTAACCTAGAAGGATATAGATACAAGCCCAAGGAGTGTATTTATTAATTTATTATTAGCTTTATTAAGTGAATTCTGAATTAAAAATTTTATTACGTACGATAAATTGCCTATATAATACTCCTTAGAAATGGACCGACTCGAACCTCCTTAATACGGCCCGGGTATGTCGAATATATGGTAATTATGTATTTTGTACAAGCGTTTTCGGAAATAGACGTTTACCTCTCGGGTGACGGCGGTGCTCCTGTTTGACGATCTCGACGACGTTGGACACGGTGTCACTGAAGCCGATCTCGTGAGGATGATGACTGTGGTGATGGTGATATTGGTGACCCTGATGGTATCTCCGGATCGGCGACGGACTCCGATGCTCTCTGCTGTGGGCATAATATGTACGCGTGCACGAAAATATAATGACTTCACTAGGTTTCCGCGCACGTTTTACACATAAATTTGGAAAAAAGTCATTTTTTTCAAATCTTATTAACTCGACTGGTCGATATTATTTTCACTTTCCGTTAACAAACGCTCAAACTATATTATAGTTTAAAATATGTTCATTGCAATAACGGCGTATCTTTTAGATTTTGAGCGTAACGAGGGAGCCAGCTAGTGGTTTTACAATGATAATATGTTTATTATTTTGTTTTTTTCTCTGTTAACAAATTTACTACCGGAAGGAGTGCTCCGATCTTTACAAGCTTGCATGGTTTTCCGTACCAAATTTCATCTAGTCGATACTATTTGAAGAGGTCATTTTACACAAAAAATGAAGTTAAAACGGCAAATATACGATTTCGTCAAATCGAAATTTTTCATTTCTTCCTAATTTCGAAAATAATGACTTGAAAATCTAGAAATTTACGCGGAACATTTAATTTAATTTTGGATTTTAAGGCCTGAACATTTTATACAGCGTTCAATATATGTTACTAAATTGAAAAAATCTCGAAAATCCGTAGTCACTATTTATTTTTTTTTTATTGTCATTTAAATTTTTCCGATTTATCTCTACATATTTTGTTCTTTGATGTAATGTTAAACATAGGTAGGTACTAGGTACTGCGAGTATATATAGCCAATATTAAGAGTTATGAATTGGTACTACACCGAAGCTACGCTCAGAATCGTTTTATTGAATGCAATAATTTATCATTGCTTTCAAATGCAATACATTTACCAAAAGCATCCTGCCCAGTAGTGAAATGCATCCACCTCTACTGACACCCAACGATCAAAATGCACCTTTTTTTTTAAAGGAAGTTTTGTAATCATTCTCTTTGTTTGTCGTGTTAAAATAATTATCGCCGAGTTTATTCTACACGTACCTATTATGTACGTACATACGAAATTCGAGTATAATTAAAGATGGTGATAAAAATGTATTTTCACGTTAATTTTAGTTTCAATACAGTTCAGAAGTGTTTTATAACATTTTTTTATAAACAAAATAGTTATTTGTAAAATAATAAATATAAGGATAAGCAAAATTATTAATAAAATAAACTAATCATGGGCGTCCACACGGAGAGGGGGGAATGCAGTGGTGTGTCTAGAACTAGTTTTATGAACATGCCACTGAATTAGATTCAAAGAGCTTAAAATCATTTGTCTGATATTCATACTATAGTGGATGAAAATGATTTAAACTATTCTTGGTAATTGGTAACATTGATACAAAGCGGATCCTTATTAATGGCTAAAAAGCATTTGAATACCCATTTCTATTGTTATTATGTTGATATTTTTTGTATGTAAAGCAGGACTCTTGATTGTTTTATTTTTGGATATTCAATTTATCATTTGCCTTTATATCCATTTATCTAATTAAATTAAACAATTGAAGGATCAAAACGAATTAAGCCTTAAGACGAAAGATACACTTAAAAACCCGTTTAAACTTTTCTAACTCTTATCTTCTAAAAATATTTAAAAGTAGAACTAATAATCAATATACATACAAATAAACAAGCTGAATAGGCAAACACAACTAAAAAATAATACAGTACGTAACTGAGAATCAAAATATGCAACTTGTAATAGTTTTTAATTCTTGTATTATTTAACATGAAAACTTGCTTTTAATAAAATATTAAACTCATTCTGTATAGGTAGTTTAAATTCACAATATTTTATTAACCCTTGTCAAATTATCTGAAAATTTAAATAATTATTTTAAAATTTATAAACAAAAATGTATTTTAATTGTGCGTTTTGGGCCAAAATTCGGGTGGGCCCGAGCCTACCCGGTCCACCCTCTGGACATACCACTGGATGAATGGGGAATGAACCTCTCCCAGGGTCTTTAATTTTAAATCATGGTTTTGATTTTAATTCCCTACGTGTCTGTACAACCTCATTGCAGTATACATTACGTAGGTCATCTAGTCTTCGTTTCTAAAATAATGATTACATCAGTTTATCTACATGCTCGAGTGACCTCATTCGTCGACCAGATCAAAGATTCCAAAATATTAATTGAACGATCTGTAACTTTTATATTATCATGAACAGTGTTGGATATTCAGTATTTTTCAAGTAGTATTCCATAGAGATAATCTAAAAAAAAAAGAAATCCGGGGAAGCATTTCGCACGTTGGGTAGGATATATGTAGGGAACTCGGTGCATTGTCGCTTCAGTCCTGGGACAGGATGAAGTTTATTATTTTAAATTTTGATAAAAACGATTCTGATCGGAGTTTCGGTATAATATTATTTAAAAAAAAAAAAAAAATAGATAATTACGATAATTTTATTTGTTATTTTGTTATGTTAAAAATCGACTTTCATTTTAAACCGCATAAAAGGTGGTTTTAAATGTGACGCCTGGGCCAAGTGAATTTTTTTCTAAAACCTATACGTACACACATAACACCGTATAAAAGTCAGTTTAAAATTGATCACACTGTATAGTACCGTATGACGTTACAAAGTTGTTTTTTAAACCCTTTAATTCATATATGGCAATGTATAATGAAAAAAATTTCAGTATACATTGTATAATGTATAAGTACCTACGTATGTTATACGGTGTAAGTACGTAAGGAGTAGTATGTTAGGTAGTCTGTAGGTATGGATATGTACAGTATACATAGTACGTATACATTATATATGTATGTATACGGTATATGATTACACACATCGTATTATTGAAAGTCTTTCTTCTTCCCGACGGAAACTACTGGAAATTCGAAAAATGCTGTGCATAGCTAAGGGTACCATCTACAATCGATTTCATATCAATATCATACTATCGCCAAAGATCCTCCTCGGCTCCATCTGGTAGTAAATTCGTTAACAGAGAAAAAATAAAAATAAACATCATTGTATAAAACCACTAGCTCCCTCGCTACGCTTAGAATCTAAATGAGTATATGTTGGCGACCCTCCTGTGTTCCCGCAATTTTACTAACCTCTACAAATTTAAACACGTAACGGTCGCCAAGGGTGCAGATAAATTGGACGGGTGTAATACCGCGGTATTGTATATTATGAATTTAGGGCTAGGAACTTTATACCCTAAAAATCCTTAAAATATGAATACATATAATATGTCCTAAAAAATCACCAAATATGCCCTAAAAAAATGCAGAACCATTTAACTGTAATATAAAAATATGCATTAACTAATCGAAATTTTCAAGTTGACATATACTCATTATGAAATAGTTGTAATAAATAATAGTTATAATTAGGGCTGTGGACTAGGTTAATAAATAATAAATACATAATAATGAAAAAACAAATAACTAATTTAGGTATAACAGTTTAATTATAAATATTAATTGAAATTAAAGTATATTAAAATCAGATGCAAGTGTCCATGCATTTTCCTCTAGAAATTGTTCAAAATTTGTTTCAAAATTAAGCTTCCCATTAAAGAAAGAAAAAACTAAAGTTCCAATTATTTCTATTGACTCCTATAATAATTATATTGTATATTAAGATGAAATAAATCGATATTTTAGCATCGTATAAAGCATGTAAAAATTCATATATCGAAAATCGGCTACTACAGTCGGTAGATAATATTGTTAGCCAGAATTGTTTTTATTTTCGTATTTCTAACGTGTTTGTAAGTTGATAAAAATGAAAAAATTCTAATGCTAGTTTTTCATTGAAAAATGGTCGCCGTGGCGTCCTCTTAATACGTTGACGATGGATTTATTACTTCGTAATATTAATTATCATAAGAATAATATAAATATACCTATAATACAATTTTGACATTCATTATGAATATTTCTTTTTCAATCATTTTAATGGATAATAATTTTTATTTTCTATAAAATTTTCATTTTTTTTCAACCCAGTTTTATTAACTATTCAATTAACATTTAAATAACATTTAACTATGAATGATTTTTAGGGCGAATTTAAGTATTTTTGTTTATAATCACGTCATCATCTTACCGTATGCTCGGCGATCTCGATCGCTGTTGCCTGTACCCGGGATGCAAGTGCATGGTCTGGTGCTGTTGCGGTTGTCCGTCGGAATTCGAATCTTCGGACGGCCTCCGCGACGAAATCACCACGTCTGTCAGCTCCATCACCTGTAAATCGTCCATACGACCTAGTGTATAAATATAGTGTTCCCGATGTTCGGTGTTTATGGATGTGATAATAATATATTTCGATGAGTAGGTATATGATAATTGGCTGCTATATTATGAATATATTACATATATATTATATTAGTGATATATTATATTATAGTGTTATAATTATGAAACATGTTCGTTTTAAGTATACGAAACGGGAACTTTAGTAGAATAAACCGGCAACAACAACAATAACAATAAAAATAACATCGAAAATAAGATTAATAATAGTAAATAAATAAATAATAATGGAAAAAAATTAAAATTTGGATAAAAAAAAAAACGTGTGTATAAATTATAATAATATATTATTGTTTTTTTTTTTTTTTTGGAGTGGCAAGGTGGGGGTGGGAGGGCAATGTATGTATTTTCTCGATTAAATCCGAAAATACACGATAATATTTGTACGGTTGCACGGTCTTACCGGTAGTATACGTATTTCCATAACAAAAATAAAAATCAGCTATAATAACAGCAACGGTTGGGTTTCCGTAATATTTTATACGTATAGTTATTTTTTTATTGGGGTGGGGATACTTTTTAAGGGTATTTTGAATAAATTAAAATTAATTATATATTTATTTTTTTTTTTTTTTTTTTTTTTTGGTTTTTTTTATATACCAAAATAATACTATAGGATAGTGCGGTTATATTGTTTATAATAATAATAATAATAATTTAATAAATTATCTATGTTAATTTCGTGATGGGGAGAAAAAAATAATAAAAAATAGAAAATAAAAATAGAATAAAATCATAAACGGTATAAAATTATACCATATGTAATGATATAATATATAGTATAATAGGGGAATCGTTTTGAAATCATTTCACCAACCGACCACAGTTCTATAATAATATATATATATAAATAAGTAATATAAGTATAATAATATTGTTAATAATGAAGAATAAAAAAAATGTGGATAAGATGTCGAAAAGTGCATGCAAATTTTGCGCCACATGCATCGTGCAAAATTGAAGACTATAATAATATATAAATATCATAATTATAATTAAAATACACCAATATAATTATTTAATGATAATAAACATATTAATTAATCAATGTTGTATACATCTATCCTGGAATAATGATAATAATAATAATAATAATAATAATACAGTTAATATAATAATATATATATAATTTATAACAACGGACAAATAATAATAATATGTCCGTCCAACACTAAAACGACATGTATAATAATATTAATAACGTATATATATATATAATATATTATAATACATAATAAACGAGAATATACGTATAATATATTACGACCTTAATGGTTTACCTACCTAATAATTAATAAAAACAAATCAATTCGTATATGCAAATATACTACATAATAATAATAAATAAATAAATAAAATAAATCATACTATGTATAATAATCATCTAAACTCTCTCTATAGGTATATATTATGATGAAAAAATATAATATGTATAACGTCCGTTTTCGTATCTATAATTAAGTGTCGGTATATATAATATATTAAGTAGGTAATGAGAGTTCCATCATCAAGTGACTAGAGTCTATGCAACCACACAAAAAAATTAGGTCTAAGTAGTCGTATAATATGTATTAATATCGTTATTCGAAACCCGATATAGTTTCCGAAAAAAAAAACAAAAAAAAAAAAAAAATTAAAAAAATTAATAAAACCAAAAAAATTCAAATAAAAAGAAATGATCGAAATTCAAGAGTTCTACGTATAAATATGAAATACAAAATATTATATAACAACATATACGATCATAATATATAATAATATGTATATATATATACATGATGTAAAACAACCAACGAGTATATAAAAACAACACAACGAATCTAGACATTTCTCCGGGGAATAAATCTCAAAACCGTCAAAATATACCTTTTCTAAAATATCGCCACGTCTCCTCCTCAAACGTTTGGATTGCGTTATAAACCGCTGAAAATACACAAACACATAACCGTTTTACACACAGATTGTAGTCACTTGACACAATTTGATAAACAAAAAAAAATAAATTTATATTTTAGAACCGGGGGGGGGGGAAGGAGGGGGAATTATATCGTATATGGACATCATTATTTGTATTTTTTTCAGTTGTCTTCTTCTTTTTTTTTTTTTTTTTTTTTTTTTCTTATTTTGCTCTTAGGTTTTAGAACACGAATTTGTAGAAAAAGTCATTGCATAAAATATATTTTGCGCACTAAATCAATTTTATATGTATATAATATATATAAAGTGATTACACTATATTATATTATGTTATCGTACTGTAAGTCTCGTCGTTATAATATTATTATAATATATTATACGTTATAGAGTTTTTTTTTTTTTTTTTTACTTTGACCTTATAAATAAAAACATAAAACAGGAAGGGGTGAACTCTCCCCGGGGGATTGGGTCGACGTATTCATGAGTAAATATTACTTTGTCATATATACGGTCATCACCTTTTTAGACCTGAAACAAATAAAACCATCCGTTACCGGCATTAGACACACGTGTATGTACATATTGATAATATAATATATACGTCACCTAAAATATACGCGCAAAATATGACGCACACACGCGTAATAATATAGATTTATATAAATCGTTTTTTTTTTTGGTCCGTAATAGAAAATTAGAAAATTAATTAATTTTTATTGACATATGAACGCGATATATATATATATACGAAAAAATTCGGAAATTTTGAAATTAAATACTTGATAATAAAACACCTGCAGTTATAGGACGTTTAGACATAGATATAGGCGCTAAAAAAATAAATAGGTGGATGATACGGAAAACGGCTCAAGTTCTATAAAAATATATAATATGATATTTCATGTCGATAATGTAGAAAATACGAATTTAAGAAAACAAAGTAATTGCCAAAGTCAAAAAAAAAATGTAAAAGAAAATTATGAAGTGAAAATAAATAAATATTTTTTCGAGGTGGCAAAAAAAAAAATAAGTAATAGGTATTAAAATTATATACTCTTGAATTTAAAAGATAAATTAGTATGCAAATACGTCGTATGTATACAAGTCTGTATAGTTAACCGCATAATTGATTTAAATAAAATAATAATTTTCATTTCATTTTTCACGCTCATGAATTAATTGCTTAAATAATTATCATATTTTTTAAAATTATTTTAGTATGTCCTAAAATTCTAATTGTATATTGATATATATATATATATATATATATTATCTATAAGTTAAAATATACAATACTGTATAATTTAAATAAGTATATTAAATTCATGTTTGACAAAATAAACGAAATTTAAATGTATAATTTCACTCAATTTTCCAGTCTTGAAATGGATAATTTCTAAAAGTAGTTCAATACAAATATACATATCTCTTTTAAAAATAATTTAAATACTTAATAATAAAATAATTTGCAATTTTATTATTTATCACAAAAAATAAAAGAAACGAAACTTCAAGTGATAGTAGTGTATGGTGTACCAGAATTTTTGATACTGAATTTATGTTCAAAATTCTTGTGAACATCCGGATACTAGAAACGAAAAAGTCATAAGTATATTTTGTTTATTATGTAAGTTTTTTACGTTCTTTGTCGAATGAGTTCCGAATTTTTATGTTACCCGCCGAAAATCTAGCCTATAAAAGTGTGGTTATCACGACGGAAAAATAATCACAATCATATACATTTGTTTGGTATCAAAATATATTGATGCCTTAGAAATAGATTATAGAATTCGAAATATACGATTAAAAATCCAGACAGTAATAATAGATTATATTCAAGTGTCGTACGCTTATTAGTAAGAAAAATAGTATAGGTTTTTATATTTTCTTAGAGCAAAAAAAGAAAACGTACAACCTCTCCGATTTCAAAATTTTGTATTATATTTCGATCAATAATTTTGTATGATTGTTATATTTGCATGTATTTTTAGTACCATTAAAAGAATAGGAATGAAATAATATTAAAGTAATTTGTTTCGTGTAGGTTTAGATACAGATAATTTCAGAAATTCTTTACAAGTTATACCTCAAATATTCGTTTCAAAAGTACCAATTTAAATAATACGTATTTGAGTATTTAAAAAATATTTAAATACTTATATCTGAATATTTTACCATGGACTGATATTAGCATACGTTATTGTATTGGAAACTTAAATGCATATTATAAATCCAAACCGTGATTTTTTTTTTTTGTTTCGTTTTTGAACCACTGTAAAACTTTTTTTATAAACTGATTTTTTTCACTCGCTTCTTTCATGGAAAATAATCATTTTTCCCATACGTTTCTACACGTATAACGCGCGAAATTAAAATTATATCGTCTAATCACCTGCTCCTGGAGTTGTTCCTGGTCAGCAAACAGCTGTTTTCGTCTTCGTCCTGCCCGCGTTCCGCGTTCCAGTTGGTCGCGCCGGCGGCCTCCATCAGACACGTGAAGAACGACGAGTGCTGTTTGAAATTTTTACACAATAACGTTTTATAGAAAAAAGGCAGTGTAAATAGATAAATTAAAACTAGAAATGGAAAAAATAAACAATAAAAAAATTAGCGAAAAAATTACATAGTAGCTTGTTTAGGAGTGCAACAGTGTGCAACTATATTATAGTTTTTTTTATAGCCTATAACCACCACCACATCTCCCTAATAATAATAATAATAATAATAATAATAATAATAATAATAATAATATTAATAATAATTATAATAATAATAATAATAATAATAATAATAATAATAATAATAATGATAAAGAAGCTTTGTATATGTATAAAATTTTTATACGAAGATGTTGTATATATAATAATATAATTATGAAGCTTTGTCGTCAAGCAGGTGTTATAATATAAGCTTAAAACAATAATAATAATAATAATAATTATTAGGAAGGTAATAATTTATTTTTACTATTTATTTGCAAATCTCACGATTTATTGTATTTTTTTTTTTTTTTTTTTTTTTATTATTGTTATAATATTAATATCGTCTTAGTTTTTATATTGTTGTTATTTAGAGAAAAAAAAAAAAAGGAAAATAAATATAAATAACAAACCATTGCATTCTAATATAATATATCTAAATATAATATATTCTAACTACGCATACAGTAAAACAGTTATAAATTTCGTGCGACTAAAATACTGTGGAATAACTGTATATATACATATATATACTCGTATATAATATTATATTATATCGCAAAGAATGCAAGTATGCAAAATACATAATAATAAATCAAAAAAATAACTACGTCCGATAAACTATTTGTATGATGACAAAAAAAAAAAAAAAATCGTAAGTGTATATAATATAAACGTATATTGAAATGTAACGTATGTAAAAAAGATACTCGCGATAAATTTATTAAAGAATCGTTACGATTATGTACGATATAATATTATAATATAATATTCTAATATATAAACATAATATTGAGTTGATATGTCGTAGGATATGAAATAAATAAACGTATATTAATAGTTTATATTATGAATTATATGTTATGTAATTTGCTCAAAAGTATTCGATCTGTTTATAGACCCGTGCTTATACATGACTTATAATATTATAAAGTAGAAAAAAATTAATAAAAAAAAAATGAATCTACGAAAAATAGTGAAGGAAAGAAAACCAAAAATAAACGAAAAAAATAGTTACAATATAGTAAAATACATAAAAAAAAAATAATTATGTTTAGCACTATATATATATATATATATATATATATTTATAATAATACGTATAAATAGAATCTAAAATTATAGCCAGCTGAACTGTGGTCTAATAGACGAACAAATGTGTATATTATATATATATATAATGATTGTAATATTACGTCATATACACCTATGTATAATAAAGTCTATAGGTTTTATAATATATAGAGTTAGGAAAACTATATAAATACATATAATACGTTAGTTATATACGTGTGTAAATAAGGGTATAAGTAGGTATTGTAATATACCCTATCGTATTTCGGGTAACTCGTTTTTTGTTCATTATACGCGTATATATAGTGCTCTCGTAAAAAGGACGAGGACTTGAAAAAAAATGATAATGAAAATAAAATTAAAAAAAACTCAATAAACAATATAAATAATAAAATCAAATAAATTATAAATGATAGTCAAATGTGTTAAATGTATAATACACCTATATATATACGAAGAGAACGGTGTTAAATGAATAATATGTATTTACGTTTTACTATAAATCGTAAAATTATAATAAATTGCGTAATAAAAGTACGTATAATAATTGGTATAAATGATTCATCGGCAAATTGTGATAAAAATTTTTGTAAAAATATATGTATATAAGGCGTATTTACGGTATACACGTCATATATTAATATAAATAATACACGTGTTATCCATAAATAATATTAAAACTTAAAAGGAAACGTTACGTGTGTGTTCGAGATTCCAATGTCACACATTAGACATTTTCATGACTATAAACATAATATCGAATTTTTATTTTACTTTTATTTTTAAATTGAGCAACGTTTCATCTTGGCGTCTACAGTACATATTATACGTATATAATAATATTATGATATTATATTGTGAGATGTAGGAGTGTACAAATTACACGAAAAAACTGTACAGTGAATTCATGGAATATTGAAAACTAATGATAGGTAATGTTTCAATAATAATAATAATAATGTAATATACAAAAATAAAATAAAACAAATAAATAAAATAAATAATAAAAAATTTAATTACGAAACTAATGATCGAAAATAATAATGATGATAATAATAATAAAAATAATAATAATAATAATAATAATAATAATAATAATAGATTAATAAATATAAAAAAAAATAATTGAATAAACTCAAATAAATACTACCGGCTCTGGGTAACTATGTTCTGCAATGTCCTGAAAGCAAACACATAAATATAAACTGTCTCTATGTGGACTGTTCTTAAATTTCCATTTTTTTTTTTTTCACTACCTAGGTAATTTTGTTCACCCTTTATTTATATATTTCCATGCTCTAAAAAAACAAATATTATGTGTTTCTACGAATATAATTATTCTAAGCCTATAAAAACATCAACTGGTGTGTTCCACGATTAAATTATACGCTTAAAAAAAAAAAAAATAATAATAATCCACCTAACCTTTTCAATATAATATATAATAATATGTTCTCCACACGTCGGCAAATTATTATTTTGTGCACATACTACACTAAACAATAATATATATATATATATATATATATATAAATATATATGTATATACCTACTTCACTGACTATATATATATATATATATATATAATCACCTATCTACTAAAATAAAAACTGTATTATATATATTCATATCAAAATATATTATATATTATTTTTAAAGCTATGTATAAAAAATAATAAAATAAAAAAATAAAACCAACAACACTTTTATTTGTGTTTCAAAATTTTGACTTAACACACGTTATAATTACGCAATCCGATTTCATTTATCATGTACCTATTAATATGTATTCCAATTCTTTTTTATATGTATAAAAAAAAAAAAAAAACCAAAACAAAATAACACGTAAACAAACGATTATGGGAACTTCACAACACAAAATCAAAAAAAAAAAAAAAAACAATAATTGAAATAAAATAAATATATTATATATAACTGACAAACAAACTGTGAACTTGTTAAAGCAAAACGTGTTTTTTTTTTTCATGTGTTCACAAAGCTCAATGTTGTAGCTTTTTATTTTACATCGGATGTATTATAATAATAATTGGTATCTGCACGCGCGTTACACGCGCCCAAAGTACGAAAAATTATATATATATATATGTATTAAATATTTTTTTTTTTTTTTTTTTGGCAGTTTTTTCGGTTTATCTTCAAATTTAATCGTACCCCGTGAACGATCGATTAATGTAATAGTTAATAATGCAAAAATAACACGAAAACGGAACTCTGCCGCCGACACAACATTGATTTTTGTACCAAATAAAAATAAAATATAAATAATATAAACAACAGATCAGAACAAAAACAATCCGAAATTATATATTGTGCATGCGCTGTACACCAACCAACCAAATGTAATAGGTATTATCGTTTAACCAAAAACATATCAATGGAAAACATATTTGTAACGGGTCCAAGGGAAATAAACACGCATCGATATAATAATATGTATGGATATATAGGCTCACAACACAAAATAATATGACAATTTGTAAAAAAAAAAAAAAAAAAAAAACAACAAAAAATCAGGGGTAACAGCACACAAATAATAAAGAAAACAATACTGACTTAAACGTATAATAATATAATAGGGGTGTTTTTGTTTTTTTTTTTTTTTCTCTCGTTGTTTATGTAGTAAAATATTGAAAAAATCTCTTTTTTATCATAATCTTCCCCGTGGTTACGATATATGTATAAATAATATATAATATACTCGTTATAACGGAAAATATAGATGTACCTACCTATATCTCTATAACTACGTTTTCATGTCTTACTGCTGTATTATTATCCTTAAATATATTATATATATTTTATTTGATTTTTTTTTTTGATTTTTTTTTTGGTTTAATTTTGTTTTTAAACGTTTTATGATATAATATTACTGTTAGGCACTGGTAGTTTATATTTGGAAAACTGTCATAGAATCTATACCTAATTGTAGTAGTAATGTCATGTATACGATAATATATTGTCCGATATAAATGCAATAATATATTTGTATATTACCTGCGGATTCGACGATTCGACCTGGCCGAATCTCGTGGACTTCCAGCTCTCCAAAATCAACAGACCCGCGTATATCTTGCCCACCGTCAATTTGCCGGTATTCAGACCTGAGTTGGTGAAAAAAAAAAAAAAAAAAAAAGAAAAAAAACCAGAGTATTTTTATGTCAACCACATGAAACGAAAATCGAATAGTCTAGAAACGCGTAAAACTAAAACGAAAACCCACAATCGCTTTTCGGAATGAGCAAGTCCAAAATCTTTCTGGCCTGTAACGGCCATATGTGCCTGATTGTCTCCCTCAGTTCCTCGTCCGCCTGGTCCATTTCTTCGGCTATACACACGGACAACAGACACAATATAATATCAAATCGACAGGCCATAACATAAATAGCACGTCGTCGATAACGGTTAGGTACAACCGACTCTTAACATGCATGCCGTTCACTTACCGCATCTCATTTTTATACTCAGATTTTCCCGGATGAGCGCAAACAAGGTCGTGGTGAACTGAACCTTACCGTCCTGGTCGATCGGCATGTTCATCCGAATGAGTTTTTTATATGCCAGCCGGTTGGGACACTTGTTGCCGAAACCCAGAGGTGGATCGATGTTTTTGAGCATATCGTACATTTCGGCGTAGTGTATCTTTCCCCTGTGTGTGGCGTGTGCAAATATTAATTTATGAAGTTCTGTAACCTCATTAAGATGGGGTGGGGGAATGGAAAAAATGTTACCGTCACGATAGCACAAAGGATGATAACAATAAATTACGTTAAATTTTTTGAAGTAAAATAGTAATTGACACAGTAAAACGGCTGGAACCCCCATAGTATAAAACCCTATCAACGAGCGTTTTTCCCTACAATGAAAAAATAAAATTTAATTTTAATAATTATTTTTATTTTACCGGAGTGGGTACGAAATTTCGATGTGTAAAAAATGAGTAGTTGAGTAGTCGAGTATTGATTTTATGGTAATAGCGATATTTCGTTAAATCGTTTTCTCTTTCTACAAAATGTACTTGGTGAGAACGAGACATTTGAACGTGGCCATTTGGGCGTGACCGGTTTACACGTGAAAGTTTGACCGTGACTGTTTGGGCGTAGAACCGTTTCGACGAGAATTTTTTTTTTAACAATTTTAACGTGGGAGGATATTATAATATTTTATGAAACTTATTGTAAATAACGCAAGTTAATCAAAAAGTAAATGATGGTAAATTACGATGAAGATAAATTATTTTTAACTCTTTTCCTATTTAATTCGGTCAAATTCGCATATCAAAACGGACAAAAAATAGGGTAAATTGAATATTTGCCTAAACCTTAATTGAATTTGGAAAAGTCCATATCTTCATAAAATTACATTCTCCAGAAAACGAACAAAACTTTATTAAAGAACAAAATTAAATTTAGATTAAAATCGAATAGGTTAAATTATTATTAAACTCTTATATAAAAAAAATAAACAAATATAGTATAACAGTGGTGGTTTGTATTGAATTTGGTATTTATAATGAGGAGAGAAAAGTGTTAATATGGCATTTTCCAATGAAATGTAAATTAACTTTAATTTTTATTTATATTTTTTGATACATCGTACGGAGTAACTTAAATAATAAATTGTAAAAATCAGAAAATGTAAATTCTTTTCATTGGGTTTATTTAAATACTAGAATTTATGGCTTCTTCCAAATGACCAATTATATACTATTGAAATTCAAATATTATTTTTGGAAAAATTGGGTTTTCTAATTCACGGGTTCAATTCAAATTATAATAAATTATTAGAGAAATGGCGGTATTGCAGGAAATATGTATCATTTGATATTATTGATATCTTCTTGATATTAAATGATAATCACATCAAACTACTTTTGTAAATATAATATGGAAATATGGCTATTTCCAAATGACCAATTCTATTATACTATTATACATAAATTACATATAAAAATTTCTCATCGATATCAAGTTACCTTTAAAGGTTATTAGAGATTTATTTTTAATTAATATTTCTTTAATGTAAATAATAATAAAAAATAACAATGTATAATTTTAAAATATTTGTAAAATTGCAAATTTTAAAATTCTATGTATTTTTTAAAAATAAAATAATAATTATCGCAATATTCTATATAAATTATTTTTAAACATTTATTTTTAGTAATTTTTATAAATATTTATACAAGTGAAATTTGTATTTTTTTTTTTTCGGCTAAAATGTTCTTATGTTCAAAAGTGTCATGCTAAAACTGCCATAATTATTTACGAAAGGTCACATCCTGGCGGTCACGCTCAAATGATCAGGTCTAAATGACTTAGACCTGCCTCATACATATCCACCAATGTCGTAATACTCCGAAAGGGGTTTCGCTATTTACAAATTTATACGAATTTAAAGTCAGGTCAGGGAAACGGTTTGGATACTTACGTGGCGTTTGGATCATATTCTGCCCAGATTCGAACGAATTCATCTAAATGATGTGCGCCCAGAATGGACGAATCTCTGGTTAAATAATCGAAGTTGTCCATGATGACGGCCACGAACAAGTTCAACATCTATAACATACAGGCGGTTTAAGACAACGTTATTAAATTTCGTTATCAATAAATAAGGTTAGAGTTTTAAAAGAAAACACAATTTTTATTGGCGTGTGATGAACATATTGTTTTTATATGCACTAGGCACTGATGATAATGCATAGTGCATACTCATCAATTTTAGTGACTCAAGATAAGTAGGCCGAACAAAATCATTACCACCGCAGTACTTAATACTACTACTAATAGTGATTTTATAAAATTATTTAAATATACATATCTTTGTTTTATTAAGAAATTAATAATTTAATTTGATCAATTGAAAATTGTACGTAAATTTGTTTTAAATATACATTTATGGAGTAAAAAGCAAAAATGTACTTTATAATAAAGAAATTGACCATGGGAATGGAATCATTTTAAATAGTATCAGTGAATTTCTTTTATACTTCTATAGCAAGTATCCTGAAATTTCCTTAAAGGAAAAAAGTGTAGTACGCCTATGTGTTTTTAAATCTAGCTGATTAAAAAAAACTTACCAAAAACGAACAGAAGAATATGAATGATACGAAATACATGTAGGCCATGTTGGAACCACAATCATTATCTGGTTTTTTGGCTCCCAAATCGCACATTTTCCCTTTATTACATGACAACATGATCGACGGCCACGCTTCGCCCGTGGCGCATCTGCAACATTAATACATTAACCATATGTTAGGTATTTCGTTTTATTGACTATTTCGTCGAAAAAAATATTATACTTGAGAACTAAAATATATTATGATTTAGATTATAGATAATTACAGGTATAGTATAATTAATAGTTAGTTTAGAAGTTCTATATTATAAAAAATCTGGACAATAAATTCATGACTTAAAAAGAACACCAAGTACCTAACTAATTAGAATTACACGGATGTATTATAATGTAATATATGAATTACTGTAGAAATATACATTTAGAAGAGATATTAGAAATGAATCAAGTGTAAGTAGATTAATATATATATTATTTTGCTATAGATTTGTAAAGAGAATAGAAATTAATATTGCATAGTTATTTCTGAGGAATGAAAAATATAGTAAAGTATGCAGAGAAGTATCAATTATTATTATTATTATTGAATTAATGTTACGTGCATAAAGAGGTGATTTATCAGAAGAGAGTTCAAAATCATAACGAAAGAAGAATAAAATTGATTGGGCCTATGAAAACTATATAAATGCTGTTGTATTTATAGTGAAAAAAAACACTTGAATATCAATTATTAAAGACTTGTAGGAGTAAAATAGAATATACAGAGTTAGTTTTTAGAGAAAAGGAACACCGAGTCAACAGAAAAATGCAAATAATAAAGACAAGTGGTGAAAAAGTGAGTGGAGTGGAGAGATTTAAGTATGTAAGGCCTGTTTTAGAGAACAATGAGGGTAATAACAATGAGTGGAAGATTTGAACTATATTATTAAGTGTAGATGGATGAAATGGAGCGAATCGTCAGGTATTTTTTGTGAGAAAAGTATCCAAACTATTCTAAAAGGTAAATCGTGTAAGTAAGGCGATGGTGAGGCCTAAAATGATGGACGACTGATCAGAATATTAGGCAATAGATAGGCAAATATTCTGAAGATGAGTATAGTAGAGATGAAAATGTTTAGTTGGACGAATGGAGTAACTAGAGAAGGCAAAATAAGACATTAGTATATACAAAAATAGTATAGGTATGGCATTAATATTAGAAAAAAGTATGAGGAATAGATTGAGATGATTCGGGTATGTTTTTAGACGCAAAGAGTCAAAAGCACTAAGATTGATAAAGGAAACTCACGTAAGGGGAAAACCGAAAAAGAGGTGATCCGATGTGATGTAAGGTGGTATGATGTTGGCTAATGTAAGAGAAGTAAATCAAGTTTAGTGGAAGTTGATAACTAGAATGTTCCACCGTAAATAGGTCTACGAAAAGGCGAAGAAAAGGTAAGAAAAAAGCTACAATTTAAATTGCCGGGCTTAAATTACAAAATAATAACATATTATCGTATACACGGGATTCATAGGTAATACATAATAGATAAGCTATACTTATTATCTAAATCTTCTGCCTTACGCGGCAAATATTTATTAATTTTATACTCTGTACATAAACTGTATACACATGGACTATCTATTGTGTATTATCTATAACATTGGATTTCGGTTCATCGGGTCGACTTGAACTATAATATAATAGTAACAGCAATAATGATGACAATGCATAGAATGTCTGGCGACGATCAATTTACCGAAATAACAGCATCAGACCCTGGACGAACGTTTGAAAATTGTTGTGCCTGTTGATGTCCGTGTTCGGATTCAGTTCGATGTTTCCAAAAATCTGCATCCCGATGATGGCATATATGAAAAACAGCATGCCGATCAGGAGACATACGTATGGTAAAGCCTGTGAAAATACAAAATATGTTATAATGTCAAAGGTACGTTGATTATTTGGGCGACCGTAAATGTCACTGAATATAAATCAGGTGCATAGATCGAGTGCAGTAAATTCCGTTCGATATATTTTCTAGCAGGTGTACGATTAAGGGGTTTAGTAAATTTCACTATAAAAATCCTATGAATATAGTATATTATAGATAAAGAATTCTCCGCCTTTTTTACATCGTGCATCCTTTTTATCAGAGAGTAAATCCAACCCTCTCCAATGGTTAAGCCAAGTTATTTTTAATAGGAAAAATTATTAAGTTATTTAGAAAAATGGCCCCTGCAGTACCTATGTTCGCCTCTCGGTTAACAAACTCATTCTAACCTATAAATTAATTATGATTATGTTTAGCTTTCATTTAAACTGATTTCATATCGAATGCCGAGTGGAAAGTTAATCGACTGAAATTAATAGTGACCTTATTTTATATCCAATAGTATAAAATAGTTACAATTAGGTATAGAAAAAACTTTCTAACAAAATAAGTTTAGATGAAGTGGAGTTTATTTATTTTTTTAAATAGTTAGTTAATTGCCTAAGAATACTGATAATTTTTTAGGCTATATTTTTCAATATCGCTCGACTGTTCAAATCGAGAACGGAGAAAACTATACCGAGGAGACTCTCGGGTGTCAAAAAATTCCTCCCGAAATATATTTCTCGATTTTTATATTATTTTTCTCCAAATAATGAATAATTAACGAAGTAACGGAGACTATTATTACGTACTTTAAACGACTGAACGAACGTCCAAAGTAATATTCGTATCGTGTACCCTTGCCGAAGAAGTTTTATCAGTCTTGCGGCTCGGAAGAGCCGGAGGAATCCGACGTTGATGAAGTTTTCCTGTAAACAATGAGTTTTCGTTTATTAATAACGTGTAAAAAATATGAAAAATACCGAAGAAGGACCGCTTTGTTGGATAAGCTAATTCGCGTAATTTTTCATATATAAAATGTAAATAAATATAAAATTGTGTACCTGTGTTAAGGGGATTGTAAGTGATTTTTTTTTTGTGATAAAATTACCTATTTTTCATTCTAATATACATACCGATTCCAACGTGACCGGTTCCGAAGGCAATTTTTTCAATGGTCATAAGGTAAATTATTATAGGTAATAATTTACACGTTTTCCTGGGGAGCCGAAAATCATTTTACTTCTATCGATTATTTTTATTTTAAATAGATTTTATGATCAAATTGTTTTAAGTGATACATTAGTTATTGTTGCATTGTAAAAAAATTGTTATACTATGAATTTATTTATGAATTCCAAAACGTACCACAGCAAAAATATACATGTCAACTGGACATATAAATTAATTTAAAATAGCGATATTTATAAGTTATAACATTTTGAAATTGTATTGTATTTTTATTAACACGAATGATGATTACTTTTTATGAAAAGTCATTGCAATTGATAATGAAAATAGATAAACATTAGGTATGGACTGCATAAAAAATAATAAAATAAAACACCATTGATCATTCCTAAATGATAAATAATAGTCGGTGGACACCACACTAAATATTATAAGTCGAATTCAACCAAAAAATGGCATAATTTACTAATTAATATCCTTAAAATGGCGAATACAACAAAATATATTTTAAATAAACCAATATTAAATTTAACGTAATGGTTAGCATTATGAGTACTATAATATGGCATTCAAATTTAAAAATCATGACACCTGTAATGACCAAACAGGTTATTTCATTCATTATCATAAATCAAATATCAAAATTGAAAACACTTGATTTTGAATAAACTAAAGAGTGATGCTTATATCATATTTGTCGTAATCATCAATATTATTTTTTATAATTATGTATATCAATAATCGTTACTACTTCTTATACGATGGCGCATAGCTAAACGAAGTGGCCAGCACACAAACTCTCGTTAAGCGACTGCTTTCGATACTCAAAAACCAAAAACAATAATTTATTAATTTATGCGTATACACGGAGACGGAATAAGAATATGTTTGAAGAATGTGATGGAATGTCGTATCGTATACATGCACATATATTTACAGAACAAATATACCAAATATTTATTAACGATAAATTGTTATACATAAAAATTATGTGAAAATGTGGTTTCCATTTTATGTTTTAGCAAATTTCTTGTATAAAATATATTGAAATAAGGGAAAATGTAATACACGAAAGTGTTACAAAATTGAATAACCAAAAACTATTTGGTAGATTTATACCATTAAACGTCCTTTTTTAGGAGGATTGTAAGAGCTTAACTTTTGAAAATGTAATAACAATATTTACGTGGTATCATCAAGTTTAAAGGTAACCGATAATGATTTAAAGTTTTTAAAAATTTCAATTATGTTGAAATACATTATTTATTACAAAAAACCTTAATTTTCTATTTCATTTTCAAAAGTTGAAAATAAAAATTCGCATATAAATAATTTAAAATTTAATTTACATAAAGTTTCAATGACATTTTGTATTTCAACACTCATATAATGTTATATGTTTTTATATTTTGAATATTTATACGAGTGAAATATTGTAACAAAAATTATGAATCTCACGTTTTATATTAAAATGTATGCATACATGTGATGTAGAAATAACCGAAACACGGTTATAAGTGGAATACACACAATGTGGGGTCATATTTTTTAAGGATTTTTCTTATGGGTTTTATGGGTCACTGTTTTCAAATCCATCAAAAGTGTAAACGCAGGTCATTAAAAACGAATTAATATGTGTGAAAATACGATGCATACGATACATCAAATATATAGCCACGACAAACGGTCGTGGAACGGAAACCGGATTAGGAATTTTATAGTCACTGAAAATATTAATCACGACAAACAAATATCGATATGCACATGTACACGAATTGCCAAAATGTTATTAAACATATAATATCATAATATAATTATATGCGAGTTCGGTCGATATTCAATACATAACATAACAATAAATTACATTATTTATATTATTTTTGGCGGTACGGAACAACAATGTTATAATATATGAGATCACGTGTGCCAAAAGCAACAGCATAATATTATTATCGTAATATAGCATGGCATCGGCGATATCATAATACGCATGTATAATATTTATTCGCATAATGTTTGTTAGCATATCGGCAGCGGTATCACATAGTTATATCACAGATTACATTATAATCAGATAGTGCACTACGTGTATTGTCACGAAAATCAGACCAACCGTCTGCCCAGATTCGGAGCGGATTAATCGGGAAGGTAATAAATATTTCTTTCCTTTTCGTTTTTTTCCTAATGCACACGTTAACATATTAAAAAAAATCTACAAATTTAATAACGGTCTATTTAAACAATAAAAAATGTCGACGCGTTATGGGTTAGTACCACGATTTAAGATAATATGGTTGCCCATCGGCCTATGACAATGTTCTAGTTTTTACAGCAACAAAGTTAATCCAAAATCAGAAACAGCTGATTTACGTACTACTAGCGCTTGTAACGGTTTAAGTCAGAATCACGGACGTATATTATCAAATCATCCCACCATTCACAAACGTTATCGCAAACCGTAATTTAAAATAATATATTATAAAATTAAATACTACAAAATAAGTTAAATTAATTTTATCCAAGTATTAATTTATTCTGCGAATACATCTAGAACATTATATATAAGTCTGTTCTTTGAATACACATTGGATTTTCTTTGTATTACCATTATCTTCAAGAAGAAGCCATCAAATTTTATGTTATGTTTAATATTGTACCTATATTACATAATATGATGTTTTAAGCAAAAACATATCACTATAATTTGTGATTTGTAAAATAAGTATTGTAATAATTTGTAATACGCACAAGTCACGAGTTTACGGTAGTTAAAAATTAAAATTGTTTTGTCTTCAAAATAATAATGATATTAATGCCAAAAAAATATACTGTGATAATGAAAGTTATTATTTAAGCCGCTTGGAACGCTGGCCTTACGTAAATCATATGTTAGATTATAAATTAACTTCGTTGGTCACATTATGACTGATGGTTGGGCAACCATATTATCTTAAATCGTGATGATAACTGAGTTTTATATACCGCATTAGTTCGAAATTCACCGCTGTAATCGTTTAGCGCTGCAAGTCAAATTGAGTAAAAAGAACATTTCAGACCGGGTAAGACAATGATAACAGATCGCCGTTTGGCATCCTGTATATCTTAATTCGTGCGTAACAGTAACGTCGATATTATCGTTTTGCAGATGGATATGCGAGACTTCAAACTGAACACGGGCGTGCTCACCGAGGGCGAGGAGAGTGACGACGAGGGCACGGCCGACGGAAGTTCCTCGTTAAGCTTCAACGACACGCAAGAGGTTACCGTGCCCATATCTTTGTGTCTAACCATAATGGTCGGGTAAGCTAATGAATCCGGGCACGTCCGTAACAATAATAATAATAATAATAATAATAATAATCGGGATATATCTATCTACAACGTCTCAACAATAACAATATATGTTTCTGAAATATTGGGGTTTTTTTTTTTTTGTAATCGGTCCAACGACGTTCGGGAAAACACACGATGGGGTTAAACAACCCTGTCTGCAGGTTACCGCGGTCTCGATAAAGTTACTTTTCGGTAAATTCGTTCAATATATTATTATACTTTTATAGGGTATGATGTATTTGAAATACCGCCCCGTCGGTATTCTTACTAGAATTACAAATACTTTTATTTAAGGCGGCCCTCTGCGGGCGTGTTTTAAGGGGTTATTGTATAAGCAATTTTTGAACAATGTGAAAATGCCGTGTATGTGTGTGCGTGTGTAAATTGTGTAAGCCCCGCATAAATAGCGATAACAAAAATAATTACCGTGGTCGACGGTGACGGGCCGGCTAAACATAATATTACGCACGCGCATGCACAAGTCATTTATTCATTAGATCAAAATATTCAATACGAATTTATGACTGAGAAATAGCTATACGCCTGACAAAAATTTAAGTACTTCCAGTGGTTCGATTTTAAAAATGTAAAAACCATTGAATGTAGAAACAAGTTTACTTTGCATCGGTCGGAGCACTTTTTCAATTTTATCCAAATTCTTGACGAGAATAAATATTTAAGATTTTATAAATTTGTAAATCTTGAATATTAAATATATTAAAAAATATTGAAAATATTAAAAATATGCTCCGACCGATGCAAAGTAAACTTGTTCACCAATTCAAACGTCTTTGCATTTTTTAAATCGAACGAATATAAGTATCTTAAAATTTGTCAGTCGCTTAGGTCGTTTTGATGAAAAATTGATGAAGCAGAGAGCCGCCTTAAATACCCGCGAATACGATTTCTCATAAGTTAAGTTTTAATTTTAATAAATTTAATTCCATCAAAACGAATATTTCAAGTATGTTTGTGCACTGTAATTTTATATTTACTTTATCATTTAAATTTCATATTACTTTACAGTGCAATGAATCGACAAACGAAGTTACGGTTGATTTATGTATAATATGCGAGTAATGGGTAATAGAACACCATATTTCATCTATGGTGTAAAGGTGCCTTTATACACTCTATCGTGTCGTCCATAAATTCATTGTGTTTTTTTTATCACGTGATCTTGGTAGATTGGTATCTATAGATTTATAGTGAATGTAACCGCGTAACTTTTCATACGATCATATCAGTGTGGTATGTTGATAATGATAATAGTTAGCGAAAAAATAAAAACTCATGTTGTAGGCAAGGCAAAACATAGGTACCTGAATAAATGACGTCATTTTTAAAGTTTTTTATATATTACATAATAATATCATAATATATTACATATATACTCGAGTAGTCGACACAGAATATGTAAATATAATAGTCGAGTATAAAATTTAAGGCGGAGGAGCAATGAGAATGGAATGATATAATATTAATACACTCGGACCACAGAATATTTTCTGTGCTCGGACCACGATTCAGTGATAATAGTATACCATTGTAACCGCACGACGGCAAAGTTGAAAAAGTTTCAATTCTACTATAACATTTTGTAACATGAACGATTATAAATGTAACCAACGTGATCAGTCAATCAGATGGCTGGATTTTTAACACGACGTCTTAAATTATGGACGACACGAAGTTGTGTAAAGGCACTTTAAGTGTAATAAAGTCGATAAAAATCGCAATGGAATCTCAATTGACAAGTGTTTGTTTCGTCTTATAATAATTTTATTATTAGGTAGGTATATTATATTATAAAAGAATATTTAATAATAAATTGAATAAATTAGGTATGTTATATAACACAATGTTTAACACGGTATCGTAAATATATGAAAAATGTTGGTAAAAATAATTATTCATTTTCAAAATATTGTAAAAACTAAAATTAAATTTTTTGTAATAATTTTAATATTTATTATATCATTACATAAAATAATTGAAAATTTATAGTTGAGTGATTTTAAGACCTATAAAATAATATAATTTAAATAATATAAGAACGTTTTAAAAATAAATTTAAAGCCGTATAAAAATATTTGTATTTAAATACATACCAAGTATTTGTGTTTGTTCTTAAATAATTTTTCAAAAAAATATTTGAAGTACGTATTAAATACTTTTTATGTCAATGTATTTGTATCTGTATTTAAATATAATTTTAAAAGTATTTTTTACAAGACTGCAGGTTACCGATAAATTATGGATAACATCACTATGTGTTACAGAGTACAGAATGAGAGTAAATTGAGAATGCTCCTAATTTTGGAGGTCAATAAGAAAAATATCACACTTCTTAAATATAATAATTTAAAATTCGTTTGTCTGGGATATAATGATATATAGGAAAAATTTGGGAACATTCGTGGTTGCTATTGGTTTACAATTTAGATGTCGCTTATAAAATTACTGCCAAAATTAGCTGCAAAAGTGATGACAACTACAAGACATGTATGCGTATTTATTATAATTTATAAGGATATTATTTAATAGATATCGCTTATTTAAAACTCGCTGAAAATAAAATGATATTTAATTTGCCAGAATACCCGGATACACCCAATATTTCTTTTTCTACCATTTAAACATCCTTTCTGACATATTTTAGTATTGTTATTATTTCTAAAATTAGGACGTTTTTGCATAATTACCCGCAAAACCCAAGAATTATAAATATATTTTTATTATATTATTTCTATGTCTACCTTTCAATAAGTTATAACTCTTAAATCTTTAACATTTTAAAAATCATTACTATTTTCAAATCATAAAAATATTTAAGTGTGGAATCTATTATATGTTTAATACTCGTATAATGTTTACAATTTACAATTATTATTAATTATTATTAAAATATTTAAAATTAATTGGTATCCATGGCAATCAGAAAATCAATAAAAACATTTTACTCATTTACATGACACATATAAAATGGTTTTTTTTTACCAATTACTTCCTTTTAAACAAACTTTCGAAATAAGATGTATTTTACTGTACAAAAACAAACTTTGAATAATGATAAACTTTTTTATCGACATTAAAAATTAGAGTTTTACTATAACCCGATACTTTCAAAATACTTTTTAAAATGATATAATAGGTATACAAATTCCAACTGCAGTTTTAAAATCATATCCATACTATTGTTGGATTATTTATTACTATATTAAAGTTTGAAAAACTTAGCTATAAATATATTTTGTTATTGTGTTTTGAAATTTTTTGGAAACCAATTTACTGCCATAAAAAAAGCGGTTTATAATTAAAATAACCGTTAAATTAATCATCAAATTTGATTATTAAAGTGGTAACCTGATGTGTTTAGATAATTTACTAATTGTGATTGTCTTCTTCTTCTTTTACTGACACTCTAAAAGTTTTTTCCACCATTACTACACTTGGCCAGATGTCTCTATCTTGTAATACCTCTCTCTAAAATTCAAATCCTAGGGTATTTAGATCTTATTCTATAACATCAATTCATATTTTCTTGAGTCTTTCTCTAGGTCTTCTTTCTTGTAGTTTCCATTCCAATACCATTCTAACAGTTGTTCTCTCGTCTTCTCATTATGAAGCCTAACCACTGAATCTGTTAGCTTTTAAGAGGATGCCACACTACGAAAAATTGTCCATAAAAACATAGTTCTTACTTCAAGTATTATATCAGCTAGAATAATAATATAAAATATAATAATAATATCGCAGACAAATAATTTTTACATTGATAAAAAGTTGACAACATTTACTACATTTTTACATTTTTGTTTAATGTTAAAATTGTATTTTTTATAAGTAATTTTAAATTGTAAAATGTTGACATTTTTAAGGATCAACCATTACAGATTTAAAATACTTACAAAAAAAACTCTGTCAAAAGTCAGAAAGTGTTATATTCTTTAATTTAGTGCCAATATTAATGATTTATGATTATGAAGTACGAAGGTGGTTTTTTTTTTAACAAATATCATGATTACGCAACTATAAAAGGTGGAATAATTTTAAACTACTTTTAAAATATACTAAATATTTTTGAAAAATTGTCGGATTTTCATTTTTCTTAAATTTTTGACAAAAATTGCCTATATAACACCTTTTTAAAACGAGTGTATATCGTCATCTTATTAAAGCTTGTTACTGGTGATAGTTCTATTATATCACATAACTTATTGTTATATCTCCTTCTTCAATTCCTCGTTGATTCATCGATGATAGATCCACATATTTTCCTGCATACATTATTTTCAAAGGTTTTTCAAAGCTTATATTTGTGAAAAATTAAAATAGAATAAAACCGGATTTTAACCAGTTTTCTAAAAATCTGTTTCTGTTTCTGATTTTAATAAATTATAGTAGTGTAAGAACTGACAACATATTTTAATTTTTTAAGAAATATAAAATTACATAGTGTACTAATGTATTAAATATAGGTACGATATCGTATACTGAAGACCAATTTATCGATTTCCGTTGCCCTCAATTTACCGTCAAAACACCTATATGGAATTTTGTCACGATCATTAGATTTTAATGTATTTTAACTTTCCAATAATTGGTGAATTACTATATATTTATCGTATCGTATTAACAATATGTTTAAAATTTTATACCTATCTGAAAAATTCATGGAATATTTATAACCCAAATAACATGCTAATAACAACAATAATAATAAAAAAGGGTGAATATGCATGACACGATATCGTTTTATTTATAGAAAAAAAAAAAAAAAAAACACATATCTACACTGGGTACAACGATGTACTTAGGCCGAATATATGTGTCTTGTATAGGCACGTAGCCAAGATTTTATTTACAGATGGGCGGGTATCTTTTGATTCCGAGAAGTATACAATACACAACTATAATAAATGTCTATTAAATAATACATAATATTATGTATTTGTATTATAGTGGTATATGCTACTAAAAAAATGGAAATCGACAAATGCACGCCGGAAAAAAATTTACAATAGAGGAATCTATTCGACTCTGGGATACACATTTGTATTGTAATAATTATTGTTCAAAATGACAATGATAAAATAATTCGTATACTGCTAGTCCAAAGTGCCAAATGTTATATTCTCATTTGACCAATACGTAGTGCAAAATAACTGTGGCGTATTTTTATGTAAATCAAAAAATCTATATCTCAGAGATCCTCAAAGTGTTGGTCGTAGCTTCGTATGCTTATTCTCGGTGGGTTATGCGTATAATATATTGCTTATCAATATAAAAATATAAAACAAAATGAAATATTTGTTTTTTTTTTCAACGAATTAGTAATGCAATTATCAGTTTGCTTTTTCCAAAAAAAATTTCTGATAATCAGTACAAAAAAAAAAAAATTTAATTTACAAAATATTTTTTTTATATATATATAAGCCCAGATAAAATGATTTGTCGTAAATCATATCATAGGTACTCTTTCGACGAGATACTTTATAGAATTCGCGTTATCATAGTGACATTACGTCATATTTATTATAAATACTGGCATGATGTTAGGAAAATGTTTATTCCTGTTTAAAAAGTTTTGTAATTGTTAATTATTCGTATCCTAAACAATAGTTGAATACAATTTAATGGTTTTCTATCAGTCATACGAAAATCATTGATACCATTCATTAAATTAACACAGTTTCCTATTATATTTATACACACATTTTTATTCATAATATCTATAAAATATATTATCTTGTCAATGAAAAGGCGATTAAAATATTGATTAATCATTGCTTTCCAGCTTTAAAGTTAAATCAACCATCGTACATAGGTAAATCCAATACTTGTATTTCTTGTAAATATCTTATAGTATATTTGAAATTAAATTTTAGATTTGTGTCTTTACGCAAAATTAAGTTTGTTTTGATAGATCTTTTAAAATTTATAAAAATAACTAGGTAGATGAGTTTCCTATACGCACAATATATCATCGTATGTATATATAGTCCTTTCAATTCAGCCGTCATGTAAACACATTTGTTTCAACAGCGCTCCTGAAAAACCCGCTATCAGCAAAATTCAAAATTCGCATCCGCACCGCAACCTGCGTTTGTCGTTTTGCACTCAGTTCCCTCCTGCAAGGACCCCGGGTCTTCTGGTAATCTACTTCTCGCGGCCGTAGTGAGACACACCACGGGCAGACGCACGAGATCTCCCAGTGCTCCCTACCCTTACCGGCCTTCACTTGGGCAGAACGGCCAAATAACCCGTTCGGCGATCAAGCACTGACCCCAACCTCCAACCATCTTCGCAACTGATCAAGAAGCGCACTATTCTTCACCTCCTGAATCTAATAGCACCAAAAAACCCAAGAAGAATAAAATGCAACCAGCCTCATTTCCACCGCTTCGTTGTCTTTCTCAGCATCTGATACATCAGACAAACCTAGCATAGAACATGACCCTCCTCATTCAAATAACTCCACATCTACCAACAAAATGTCCGATAAAACTCATGAATCATCAAACTCAGCTAGCACTCTATATAAAATCCGTCCACTACCAATAATAATTTCTTCCACCAAATGGTACTCAGCCGCTCTCAAAATATATAAATTACCAAATATTAATCTAAAAAACATATCAGCCAAAGAGTCAAATGATAGAAAAATTCTAGTAAAAACAAAAAACCGAGTACAATATTGCGCCATACAATATTTACTGCAGCAACAAAACATATACTTCTCGATTTTCCACTGCCCTACCGAAAGATCACTCAAGGTAGTTATCAGAGACGTATCTATTGATATCTCCACGAAAGAAATCCAGTCAGAACTAGCATTTTTCAACTTTAAAGTAAAGCTTGTAAAACGATTTGGTACCAATATCAAACTAATGCCGATCTACCGAGTAATATTATCTCTAGACGATTGTGCGAAAGACATTTTCGATTTATCTGATTAATTCTACCTATTAAACTATATAATTACTTCTGGGAGTTTGACCTCCCAGCATTTCGGTCACGTTATGCTAAACTGTGAACACGCCGTACGATGCGTCAAATGTTCAAGCTCTCATAAAGTCAACGACTGTCCAAAAACTATAGAGCAACTACCTCTTTGTTGTAACTGTGCGGGGCGATTTTACCGCAAACTTTATAGGCTGCCCAAATTATCAACATTTTCTAAAAATCGAAGCAAATAAATCCCTTACAGCCAAAAACACAATACCATCGAATAACTCAATACAACCAAAAATCCGATCTCCAAAAATCAAAAAACGTTCAATTAATTACGCCATGGCCGTAAGTGGAACATCAAGATCGCGTCCTGATAATGTCTAACAAATTAATATCACACAAGACATGGACCTCCTCACGGCCCTGACAGTCGAAGAAAACCCCAAAACAATAATATTGGTACCTAACAATCAAATCATTCCTTTTCCTCTTAAAAAACTTAAATGGAATATCTTAAAATCCTATCATGAAATGCGAATGATATAAATAAAAAAAATCAATGAACTACAAGCACTATTTAATCATCTTAAAATAGATGAATTCTCCTTAGCGAAATCCGTATATCCCCATCAACAAAATTAAAAAAACCAAACTACCATACGCACAGAGAAGACATACCTCCTCCATAACCTCCCCAAGGCGGCACGGCAGTGTATGTCTACCGCAGAATACCTAGTCCACGAACCCATCATACTCAACACTTTATACTCGCTAACCCATTATTCCATCTTCACAAACGACCTATACTTACTTTGACCAAAGCCAAGGTCGCCTTATTTGCAGACGGTATTATGTTTTTTAATCAAGATCGTAACGCAAATAGAGCAAAAATAGAACTGCAACAGTAAGTAAAAAAATAGCCACCTGGTTTGCCAAATGGCATCTAAAAATCAACCGTGACAAAACGGTAGCAGAGCTATTTAGCCGCTCAAGACATAAAAATACTAAACGCCTAACAATAATAACAATAATAAAGGAATCCACTGGTCCACTAATGCAAAGTACCTTGGAGTAACCCTCAATGGATTCCAACACCCACGTGTTGAACATCGCCAGAAAAGCTAAGCGCACAAGAGTAATTCTTTATTCTTTGCTAAATAAGAAAAGTCCCAAACTAAAATCAATATAATAAAAATGTACATATGCCCAATTATTACTTACGCAGGCGCAGCGTAGGCCCCCTTTTTAAATGACCAATGGAAACGGTTTCGAGGCAGTACTAAAAATCAGCATTAGAACATCTTCCGGTTTCCCTTACTTCATAAGAAACAAAGTACTTACTGTTAAATTCATCAAGATCAAGTACAATAAAACAGTCAATCCACGATTAAGCAAGGGTTATTTTTATAAAGAACTCCCGTTAAAATTTACCCATATTCAAGAACTCGGCTGTAAACCGGATGATCAGCTGACACCCACGAAAATGGGCCATTGATATCTACAGTTTTAATTAATTCACTGTAATCTAAATTATTTCCATATTTATACGAAAACTCCAACTCCACTAGAAATTCAACCAAATTCCTACTCAAGAAAAAGCAACGCCTGGAATAGAATAAGGCTCTACAAGCCGTCAACGAGCAAAGCAAAAGCTATACGCACATATTTTCCTTTAAACAGTATACAACACATTAATTTGATATAACTGTAGTTTTATATTGTGAGCGGAGCGAGAAAAATATTGATTTTCAATAGTTTCTGCAAGTTTTCGAACACAAAGAGTTGAGTAAGAGTTTTGTGGTTTGTATGTTAACGATAGTATAATTATTTTAGCTAGCACTTTGAACGCGACTTTTTTCGATTTGTCCAGTAGTTTATTGAGTATAAAGAAAAACTACCTCGTATACTGTATATTTATTATACAGTACTGATGTTCTAGTTTGGTATTTGAAGAGGTAATTTTTTGGTTTTCCAGTAGTTTTCTGAAGCATAAAAGAAAACTAACTTTTATATTGTGTATAGAGAATAATGACTTGTATATTTATCTGTATGTGTCATGTTATATACCAGAAAATATAATGAAAAATATGTTAGAACCAAGAGTAGAGAAAAGGCATGCAACAATACGTTAAAATTTAAAAAATTACCCATTTAAATATTCTAAATTTAAAATCACAATAATTTTTTTTATTAATTATAAAATCTAAAATTATCTATAATTTAATAAATATTACAAATTTTTATATTTCATTTAATTTTTTTTTTTCATGTTAGTAAAAATGTTTTGCGTCTTCGAGTTAAGCCTTAGTTTGGCCATTTCTGTTATATGCTCGGAGCTTCGAAGGAACTCTGCCACGCATACAAACGAGGCATTTCAAATCCAAATTTATCGTTCTAAACGGTCACTGGATATTGTATAAATTTTTATATTGTATATGTATAGCGTTATTCGGCAAGGCAGAGTATATACAGTCAAAGACATATAATATCTGCGCTTTATAGCTGTTGTTGTTGTGAACTGCTTGCCGCCATCAGGCAAGCGTCATTTTAACCAATCGTTCGTTTCATAAGTACTATCGGTCATCGCATACTGTCCATATAAATGGCGAAAAAATATAGGCATTTATTGGGTTTTATTGGTGTAATATTTCTAAATATTAATAGGAAAAAAATTAAAAGTCCAATTTATAGATCTCATATGTTAACGAAACACTTTATCTATAATATTTACCGTAGTTAAACAATTAGAATACTCTACTATAATAGGTTTATTATATAATTATGTAACATGGCTTACATACAATTTTGTTTAGCGTTCGAGCAAAATCATTCAAACACTATAGTTAAATATTAAAATATACCTATAATTTGTTATATTTATACAACTTTTCGAAAAAAGTATTTTTAATACTAATTATTTGTTATAATTGGCACATATAGAAATTAGAGAAATTCAATACATCCACCAAAAGTATCCTATCCGATAAGCGAAGTGCATCCACCCTAACTGTCACCCGACGAGCGAAATACTTCTATATGCTACTGGACTGGACTTTTCTATATTCATTTTTATTGTTTTAAAACATGTTCAATATTTAAATGTTAATTAAAACTATAGTAATTTGTTTTATAACAGTCATTGTATTACTTTGTAAATTATATCCTGCCGAAAATATGCACTGCTAACTAACATTTACATTTTCGTCTCTCTTCAAAAAAGATTATTTTTTTTTCATTTCCAACGTACACATTTATTTATTTACCCGTCTTTATAAAAGTACAATATAATAAAAAGTACACTCCATTTAACTTTAATTCTAGGAAAATTCCAAGATTTTCGTTTGTTATAAAAACAATTTAATAACGAAAAATATTTTTATATTTAGGTATATTATATTATTAAATAAAGTTTTCCTATTTCAAATGGTTTGTACCTAAGAAAAATTAAACTTTAATACTGTTTTGGGTAAAATAATTCTACGATCCCAAGTTTTATTTCCTTTTTATCACACTATCATAATCTGTATTTAATTTCAATTGTTTAATATTTTTATATATTTGATAAACGAAGTATATTTCGTATATAATAAAATATATTATTTATATTTTAAATATATGGTTTACACTGAATTAGTAGTATAACCAATTAAAATAAAACCATATAATTATTGTTTAATTATTGATAAATTAATTTACCAAATATTAATTTTAAATCTATGTAAATAATTTTTTTGTACTTTTAAAATATAAATTAGGAAAAGACTTGCACACTAAAAAATATCTTTAAGTATAATAATATAAAGTAATTATTTTATTATTGTAGATATATTATGGTAAAACTGAATATATTTTTGGATTCTATGTGTAACCCCTTTTTACGCCACTGTATACAATATATATTAACATATTGTGTTATATATTTTATATTTTTTAAATTCGTCGTTCTTCTACTAAAATTCATTTTTGATTTAAATTTTTCACTGTGATATTAACATGGTATATTATGTTTTCTAAGTCGATCAATCTTGTGATGTAATCTACTATATATCCTGTGTAATAAATCCAAAATTAGGATTTAAAATACAGGTACCTATATTATAGCTATGTAAAGTATATTTATAAAAGTTCAATGTCGACTAAATACAAAATTTGTTTTCACTTACACTCACTACAACGGGAGTTTATTCCCAAAACTATACGTCGTAACGTTCAAACCTAGGACAATCTGTAGTAGAAATTATTTTATTTTTGGCGATTAATTAATGTATGAATTTTGGGTGTTCGGTTTGGTATTTAATCAAATACGTCATTATTTGTGGACAAGAAAATAAATAATAATAATAACACAGTCATCTTATTATCGTTAATATTTATAAAAGTACCTAGAATTTATTTTTAATTTTTTTATAAATTAAATTTATATTAAAAAGGGTAAATTTCGAGTTTGAGTTATATTAAATATTACTAAAGTTCCGTTAAATATTATAAAATTTGGTTCCACTCCATAAACGCTTCGTTTCATTTATCTTTATACTGACAAGATTTCGTCTAACATATTTTTACTAGTATATCACATATTATATATTATACACGATCACATCGTATCGTTCATTCAGAGTTTTTTTTTTAAATATATTTTTATCAAACCCTTCCAGACTTTTATTAAATGCGCCTACCCTGTTGTTAACTAATTATTTTAAGCAGACACGCTTAGTCATTTTATTATCGCAGAAATTATCGGTTTAAACTTAGAAGTTTTACAATGACCTCCTTTTAATGTTTAAAGAAATATGTCACCAACCACTGAATCAGACAAAAAACAGTATAGTGTCTCAGCATTTGAGTTATTGCTATTTTTTACTGGTTTCTTTTTTTCATTGTTTCAAACTCGGTTGCATAAAAACTATCTTTGTCTTAAATTTATGTTAAGCTTTTGCTAATTTGAAATTTTCTCAATCAAAAAAAAAAAAAATATATATATATATATATTTAGTATAATATATGTATATTTAATATTTTATAAAAAATGTTCAGATGTTCTTATTTTATGGTTATCTTGAAAAATATGTGCAAATTAAATAGGATAGGTAGTGTTTTTACACAAAAAGCATTTCGTGGTTGTACATTAATTATCTTAACATAAAGCATGATTTTAAAACCTATGAGACTTTACATTAATGCATAAATTACATAAATAATATTTATTAATTATACCTGAAAAAAAAAATATATATACATTATACCTAAATATGTCCCATATAAATCACATAATATCGTACCACCATAATAATTAGTATCTCTATAGCTAACCAATATTTTTGATTACGATATATTTTACAGTTATCGATAAGAAAATTTTAATTTTTTTTTTTTTTAATATTAAAAATATTTTTATGGAAAATAATTTTTGAAAAAGTCATTTTTTTTTATTGAACTCGAGGTGGCGTTTGCGATTGAATTTTACACACTAAAAGACCTATTTTTTCCATTATAGCAATTGTTTGAATAATCCCATAAAGATTTTGAAAATGTATTTAAATTTAAATTGTACTAAAATTCCACTAATATATACCTTCCTACTAATCTATTTTTATGGATTATCATGAAAAAAAATTTGCATTAAAATTTAATTGATTTAGATAATTACGAAATCACCTGTTTTAATATATTGCAAACATAAGGAAATTCCAAAACTTAAACTTGACATTTTATATTTGAATTGTTTTTTTTATTATTATTAAATTTAAAAAATAGGATCAACAAAATGGTTATTTCATAATTTTCAAAAATTGAAATGCATAAAAACCTGTAATTTTAAAAATATTATTTGAAATTGATGTCCTAATATTGAAATTATCTTATAGATTACTGTCAAAAAACCACATTCAAAAATTTAAGTTTGTAGCGGATATACTTGCTGTATGGGACTGTATGAGATATATAATATTATATCATCAAGGGCGTTCATATAAAGTATATATGATATATCATTTCAAGTAGGTTCATCCTTTAACTTTTTAATATTAAAATATTGAATCGTATAATGTATCTATATTAGTAATATTTGTAGCATAATATGAATAAAAAAAAGAAAAAACTGGGGAAGTCTAACTGCTGTATAAATGTTTTATAAGCTGTAATATTAAGTACCTAGCTGGGATTTAAAAACAATAATGAATAATTCATCAATTCGTCGTATTCAAAATCGATGCTCAAAATGGTTTATATTTAATAGTATTTAAAATTAAAGCTCTAAAACACATTTTTACGACACTTCGAGGTATACAAGTAGAAGATGATATTATATGTATTATACGTAATTATATGTATCATGATAGTCCGAAGATATATTTTGTATAACATCAATTTATTTTTCATAATACGATGTTTAAACGCTTATAAATCATAATTGCCTTCTTAGAGTTTTAACTTTAGATTCTAAGCCAAGCATATGATATCTTGATTTTACAATGATATATTTATTTATATAATTGTATATATCTGTAGACAACTTTTAACCAATAAAATATTGATCTAATCTCTTTGTATTTACACATATTTTGAAAAAAAAAAAATGTTATCTAGTTAATATAGTACTATAAAGAGGTCATTTTTAAATGTATCCAGTAATTTTTAAACGCGTAAGGGAAAACTACGGAAAATGTTTGGAAAAACGTGATTTTGTCAAAATCGATTATGGTTATTTTCTAGTAATTTTGTTATGTCTTCTAAAAACTTGTAATTTTCTCATATAGATACTAATGATCTATACTATGTAATTTAATAATCATTACATTGACGTCATGAGTTTTCAAATGTTTTAAAGTTAAACTTTCTATGGCGCTCTTCTAACATTTTGGATAGGCTGTAATATTTATGTAATCCATCGCAAACACGCAACAAGTGCAACATCCATGGTAGACGGAGACAATCAGAGATAGTAGAAGATTGGCTGCCTCTTTCGTGGTCATAGAACTAAAGCAAGAAAACAATATAATTCAATCTATCCCCCGATGGAATTGTTATTGTAAAACAATAGTTGAAATTGAAAAACGACGGGATTTTATTTTAAATTTTACTGGAGTTGACATGACATTTATATGTCTATCCGGGTTATTTAAGATCGTATCTCATCACGGCTGCTGTCATCCCCGACGCCGTCGCATCAAGAGTCAGGACATTATAATAAGCCGTACCTGACCGTGACATATGCAATAATTTCATTTTTAAATCATATCTATGTCACAGCTAATGTTCACATTTGGATAATATCATAAAAATATTATTACAATAGTAGTAGACACGTTTTATGATAATACAATACATCACTAAAAGTACTCGGTGAGAAAGGGTGACCAAAACAATTAATAATAATTAATTAATAGTGATAAATAAATATAAACCGACTACTCATAACTTACAATCTAAATTAATAATTATAATATTTCAAGTTTTTTTTTATAATCCTATAATAGTTTATTTAACTTTTTACCTACCCGACATGGTTTTTCACATCTAATCGGTGGATATTTTCGGCTTAAACTGTTCGAGTGAGTGAAGCGAACAAGTAATCCTGCTCGGTTTATAGGTGCGGCTGAAAAAATACACTTAAACCGTATTTAATTTAACGTGTTACTACTCGACGTGGTGTTTCACAGCAAATCGGGGGATATTTTTGATTGAAATGAAACGGAGCGAGAATGGACCGTCCTCAAAGCTATATGGAATACAAAGCGTAACCAATTTAAAAAATCATCATTATCCGCGATTCACTAGCTAATGTTAACATTAACCGGATAATATCAAAGTTATGTAGTTATAAGGACATTAGCCAAAATGCATGGCTAATGTTAACATTAGCCGTAACACCTATACATTGTAATAAAGAAAATAAAGAAGCCAGTACAAATAACCAAACGATTTTCTCCGCTTAATTTTACTCTCATCTATGACTCGAAAATTATAGAGTCTAGGAACTTGATATCTTCACATCGGCAACAGCGCACCGAACCCTCCAAATCTTTTCGATTGTCATGTTTCACATTTCAACATTTTAACTGGCCACGAAGCATTAAGCCGTGAAAGGAATTCAATATGATTTTCTACTTGAAAGTGGTTAATGAAAGATAATATCGTATAATTCAGTCGCACGTTAGCAGTCGCCATCAGTACGTACATATAATACTACCTACTCAGTCAAGAAAAAATTATATCTATATGAAAATTAGAATTAAAAATATCATATAGACGGCATATGCAAGTACTTCGATATCGAATTATGGATAATCCGAAGTAGTTTTTGGTCATTGGTTCGTAATAATATAAATCCATCTGTAATTTCTCAAGCAATGCCATATTAGTGCTACTATATAAGTGCCTCTAAACGTGATATTAAAGACTTATTTGCTTCTTATTTTTCTTCACTGTATTGAATTTATCATATCACTAATGAGATTATTTACTCTTCTAAAGAAGATGGTACTTTATGTATTTCAAATCAGTAGATTCCGTTGTATATATCACAATTTAAATAAAATCTATATTGATATGTGATCTTAACGTTGTACACTCAGACGAACTTATGTCATATGTAAAACTACGTATAATTGTACTTTCCAACATTTCCATCTGCCAACAATAGTTATATAAAGCACCAAGAATGATAAGTTTGTCAGATCTGACATGTGAGGAATAGGTACCTGCTATATTTTACTATATCCAGTTATAAATTTAATGGTAAATGTATTTAAAATTGTCAAAGTTCTGTGGTATTTTTCATAATTTTAAATGAATTCATATAGATGTGTATATAGTTGTGATGTACTTCGAAACGTATTACCCTTAAACAAGGTTTGAGTACTTATAAAATCCTGACAATAGTAAAATCGATAATATTTTGGAATATTCACTTTGTTAACTTATTCATCAGATACACTTCAAAATTAAAAGACTATATTCTAGAAAGTGAAGGCCAGATTCCGTCGCAGGCGAAATATTCAAAAAATCAATTTATTAACAATATTGTATCCCTAAAAAATTCGGTCACCGACAATTACGGATCCCGATAAAATACACAAACTGAGGTATACGAATTGCATTCAAACGTAATTGCACTTATGAAGCGTATCAAATAAAAATAATTGCAATTATAAGAAGTGTACAAGGAGTTACATAAAGTATTGCTCTCAAACTAGTTCTGTATATTATATTATAATATATATTTGTTTATAAAATTACCCGTTAGGTCGTTAATAATTATTAAATAAATATCTGTGAAAAAATATACTCCTACAAATGTATATAATTCACAGCTGTTCGCTTGGAAATGAACTTTGCAACAAGCAGAGATTTTTGTGTTAATGTGTGAAATGTATTACTTTTCCCAAGGGTTTTTTTTTACAATAATTGTTACATTATACTTGTACTCGAAGAATAAAGTACATGTATGATCGTTTTTGAAAACTCACAATAATAAAGTTAACAGTACAAGTGAAAAAACAAGACCCGGCTTTATTTTAAATTATAAGAAATTTTCTTGGAGTTAGCTATTAAAAGAAATATAAAAAATATCGAAATATTACAATTTTGCTGTTACTATAAATTCTGGATATTAAAAACAATATTTATCAAATATATTTTCCACCATTTATTATCACTTGTTTTTATAAAATTGTTCAATTTTGCGGGAACAATTTGAATAGTAATATTAATATTTCAATTATTATAAATCTTAGTAATATATTCAAACTGGGATTTATTTGATTCTATATGCGATCAAAATAACATCAATCCTTCATATTTTATATTTTAAATAGTTAATATACTATTTTGACAATTTTCAAGCACTGGTCTATAAATAGAGAAATAAACTAATAAATGAACCGAGTGTTTATTCATTGCATTTCATAATTATGCTATATATCGAGTGAATAAACATAATTTATTCATTTATTCATTTTCATAATATTTCGATCCAATAATTTAACATTTATAATTACAAATAATATTTTGGTAGTGTTGTCTATAATTATTATTTTTATTATTAATACTATTATGATAACTTATTATTATTATGAAAAATGTAATGAAAGAAATGGAAAATAAATGAAGTGTTCATTAACCGCACAAGGTGTTCATTTACAAGAATATTATTTAATTGAAATTTATGTTTAAGTTTATCATTGGTTTTTACCGAACTTCATAAGTATAAAACTCATATAGTTTTCAGTCTTCAATATCAAAATATGAGTAGATTTGGAATTTCCAATGAAAAACCCTTATTATCCATAAAGTGTTTATTCACTGGTGCTGTAGTTACCCTGCGTCTATCATGGGTGGCTTTTATAAGTTCATTTTGGGAAGTGCAATAAAGGAAATTTACACTATCCTGTAATATGAACTATAAATATTATATATTTTCTTAAATATTCTGAAACGAACTGTCTAAACATCACATTTTAGACGAATTTTAATTTGCTTTTCTCTAGATATTTTTATGGGGACTTGTGGTTACGATATCATCTATTTTCCATAATATACAATCAGTAAGTTATCAAATGTTAGGTACTTAAGACAATTATTTTTCAGTTTATAGAAAAAACGTGTATTTACTATTTAGATACATTAAAGCTGTGTACATTTTATAATTTAGATTAAATACCTATGTGTTGTGTAATAAATTTGTCTATCCTAATGTAAATCTGCAGATTTATCAAAATTGTATCATATTTTATTCTAGAAATATGAATTACTAAATATAGATGCATATTATACAATATGGAACACATCATAGTATAATAAATGCTACAATACATTTTTGGTATTTTAATTTAATAACATGTAATAATAATACAGTAAGTTATAATATAGTTACTGACTAATGGAGTTCTAACAATTATAATTCCACAGGATACCAAATATGTGTTTAGCAAAACACTTACTATAATATGTACATTGTACCTACACAATATATCTTTTCAAATCATAAAATAATATTTACATAAATATTGTACACAGTATATTCATATAATAAATAGAAAATTTAATAATTTTGATGTTAAAATACACATTTCTGATGTGTGCCTTTATGAAAATTTCAGAAGTGCGGATAACAGGCGTACAACGAAGGAAATGAAAATTAAATTACTCTTTATTATTTCACCACCTCTTCTTATCTTATCTAAACATTGTATACCCATAAATAGATCCTGGATTTATATGAACTAAAAACCGGTATGCATTAAAAGTACCTACTTAATTATGCACAAAAAATATAAAATTAGTAGCCCTCAAAATTAGCCTAAAAACCGTTTATTTCCAAATAACCATTGAATAAATTGTATCTAATATAAATAATAATACAAATACATTATTTTTATATAATCCTAATATTTAAAGAATAGGTAGAATAAAATGAATAAATTCCCGTTTATGTGCCGATTTCTAGTTATAAGTAAATAACCGTGTAAGATAATAACAATGCATATTAAAATTAGAGTTTATATCAATTTATTTCAATATAAGTCAAAAAATGTAAAATCCAAAAATAATTTAGGTAACACAATTTTTTTCCCCTTTAATTTATCGAAATTTACTTAAACGTTAATAAAGAACATTAAATAAATTTATATTTTATTATAATATATATATGTTACGCTGAATTCATGAATCGGCCGAAAAATTGCCGATTTCATGAAAAAAGCAACGTTGTTGCCGAATACGTGAAATCGACATTCTAAAGGACAAAAAACTGCCGATTACGTGAAATCGACAAAACCCTTTTCTTTATAAAAAAACGAAAAAAAAAAAATGAATAAAAATATTAAATGTATTACATAACTGTATTTATTATACTCGTACTTATATTACTTATATTAATTATAAAAATCTTAGTCTTACAAAAAAAAAAATAAATAAATAAAAAAAAATATTAAAAATCAAAAATTAAAAAATAAGTATTATGGCAGCCATGGCCCGGATGGCACGCCAAATTACATACCATGCCATTTTTCTGACACGTACATTTCTTTAATGTGCAATTCGTACGAGACGTGCACCGACGGTATCCCTGGCCTGTCCCAACTGAACCCAAGCGGACTAGCTCCCGTAATGAATACTCATTATCTGTTCGGACGTCTTCGATAGTCATGGAACAGTACTTCGTAGATGCCATACTGTTCCGCTCCAGCCATGTATTGAGAACCCCTTCTTTCGTAGCGATAAGAAATTTTTTATCATTTTCCTCTATAATTATGGCAAGAAGGTTTGCTGCATCTCCACGGCCTCGGTCCACCGATGGTTTAGCCACCAAAACGTTGTCACCAACTTTTACTGAAGGTAGGATACCATTGCCCCTGTTTACCATACTAATCGCTTGTTTATTCTTTGTAATGGAGAATAAACTTGAAATCTCCATCAGGTAAACTCTGAAAGTGAACAAGATTCACTTGGCCCGGTTCGTTCAAAGAAGAAGCTAAAATTGGCCGCACAACAACGTCTCGTGAACATTTTTTTCGTTATTTTTCCGTACATCGTTCACAATCGGCAATAAAACAGCAGCCATTGGAATATTGGAATAGTGCTCTGTAATTTCTTGTGTGTTTTCGGCTCCCCTTTATGTCCACTGGCTACATGCATATCACGAATAATACTAGGGAAATTTTCGATTACCGCCACTATACCTCGGTCGCGTTTTCGTCGTATTCGTCATACGCCGCTACCTCAATTAGTTTAAACTTTTCACGGACATGATAATAACGCCTATCTTTTTTCACGGTATAGAGTCATTGGTTAATATTCTAACATCTTCAGCATCTCGTTCGGCCGTCTACTGCGACTCCATTGTTATTTAAAATTAAAAATTAAATATACCAATATCGAATTCGAAATTTTACTAGCAAATTAATTACGTCCACACTTCACACACTGTTTTTAACGTACAAATCGAAAATGACTAAAAATGTTCATATTTAGACGTAAAATATTGAGGAAACTGTCTTAATATTGTTACATACCGGTTATGCGTATCATACTTTAAAGTTTAGGTAATTAAGATAACGGTGGCGCGGTGTGTGGAGACTGCAGAGATTGAATAATGGCTGGTAGGACCAATAGGTACACTTGCGACGATCTAAAAATGTGTATCGAATAATGTGTTGCCGGATGCATGTAATAGGCAACTGCATTCGTGTATTCGGCAAAAAAAAGTCTCAATTTTTTTGCTGGTTTCATGAATTCGGCGTAACATATACAACATATACCTACCTAATAAAAGATTAAATATGCAGTTAAAATAGTTAAATAATGCCTCAAAAATAATAATGTCAAAATATGCACTAAAAAAAATTATATTCTTAAGTCTATCATCATGAAACATATAATATGCACACGATCAAACAGAATAAATATACTAATACTAATATACTAATACTAATTCGAGCTCTAGGTACTAACGAAAAAAAAAGAATACTAATAAAGTAGGATTACTAAAACTCGGAACGTTTGCAAAAAGAATTTCGTTTGTGTTTTTGAAACGATTCAGAAATAACGCAATTTGCCCAGGGCCGTCGCAATGTGGGATGACTCACCCCCCCCCCCCCACAACTTTGGAAAGTAATCGGAAAAATTAAGTTCAGTCGGCAAATAATAGAAAAAGTTGATAGCCTTTTTTTTTTTTACTTATTCACGAAAACTATAAATTATAAGAATTTAATTAGTCGGTAAAATAGGAAAAAAGTTGATTACATAAATGGTACATTTTTACCTCTTCCCTCCCCAAAAAAAAAAAAAATTCCAATATAAAAACGATTTAATAATGCACGAATATTTATATTATCTTAAATACTTATTAACTGAACATCATAAAATGGTTTTTTAAAATCGTAAAATAAACGTTTACCAGTTAACCTTAAATGTACGTTTCACTGAATCATGCAATAGGTACATATACCTATTGCATGCATATCTCTTTCACTAGATTCTATTGTATATAATATACTATATAGATTGACAAATGCACTGGATTATTAGATAATCGTTATTATTTATTGTAATTATGCATTGTACCATAAATGTGTATAAGTACAGAGAATTTGTATTCTTTGAAAGTGGAGCACATTCCAAGAGGCAGTAAAGTCCTCAAGATTGTATGCTTACGCCACCTCTATCATACATATATGGTTTATACGTTTCCATGTTTACCGCATTAGCGCTTAGGTATGTTTTTAATCAGAGGTGTCCACCGAGAAGAGACCCGCGAGTGGCAAAATATAGTGGAAAAATGTGTTAGAGCCAAGAGTAAAATACGAAAATATACATTGCGCATAATTTCCCCGATTTTTATTATCACAGATCAGATATCAAATGTAATAAAACGTGTAAAATGTGAAACAATATAATAACATCATACAATAATGTCGGATTATGTTTTGTTTGGGACAGTTTTGTCTTCATAGGGTATACTATACACTATGCCTACACGCGGAGGTATCAATCATTAAATCTCCTATTGATTTCTTCAGCGAGACCGCAGACATTTTACACAAATATATAATTTGTTGTTTCCACTTGAACGTCGTGTCAGGAAGGCTTTCAGTAATTTTTCCGGAAGTCTTAATTTACTGCGAAAGCTAAATACACTGCGTTAAATCAGAAATGAGTTTTTCACTTTCTCGTAATGGCATGTTTAACGTTTGTAAATGCTGAACAACATCTGTGAAATGTCGACACCCAGCTTGGGTGCAGTGTGCAGTTTTACCGAGTCCACGAGAAAGTGGTGCATGAACAACGACGCCTGGTCATTACAAAAGTTAATCGTTGTCAGGCTGTGCCGAGTTTTCAGTTTTCGTTTAATTAAATTTAATATATGCATACATTTTAAAACCTGTATTATTTTCACTCTTGGTTTCAAGTACCGCATTTGAAACATGGACGGACGGCGGACGATTAGCGACAATGCTAAACACTAACTTAAACTAACTTAAAAACTCACAATAATAATAAACCCCGTATAATTTTATATGAGTATACAATTGCACCAGATTTGAATCATTGAATTAAAATTATGTAAAATTAAGTATGTAATACGATTTAATAGATTTTCAGGGTGACAGATATGTGCCGAGTTCAAAGCATAAACCGTGATAATTTATAAGTAATCTGAAACATCTTTTAGTCGGTATATTGGGTTTTATTAATGACCGAGTGCATGCGGTCTGTTCAAAATTGAAGTGTATAACCCCGAGTAACAAAATCTTGGTTCCCGATCGATGCAACTCGACCGATGGTTGATTGTAGATTCACGAATAGCGCAATTAAATTTTTTGAACCAGAATTTGAACACTTGTATTTGTAATTGATTTTACAAGTTTTCATGATGTCTGAACAGTGCTAAGGTTCAATACATGAATGATGAACCAAAAAAATGTATAAATATTATGTAAAACTAAATTTAACAAGTTTGTGAATACATCATTATAATAATTGTTTAAATCAAAACTTATGCAACTGTCAAACTTCCGTAAAAATGGTCAAGACCTGTAGATATTTTGATATAGTAATGTGTAATATTCTTAAATGGAAAGACCATATTAAATTAGTAACAAATAAATGAAATACAAATTATATACTCTTTGAAAAACCTAACTAATATATTATAAAATAAGAAAATTAGAGTTATATATCAAGCACTAGTTTAATCAATTCTTAATAATTATGGTATTTCTGTTTGGGGAGGTGCCTACGATACAATTATAAACGAACTAAAAAAAAATTAAAAAATTAAATTTTTAAAATAATCTTAAATAATTGGAAATTATTCTATAAAACTTTTATACCTTACATTATTAAAAATAATCTAATTTCTAATTCTAAATATGTGTAAAACAACTAGGCGGCAATATAATATAAGCATAACACTAATGCACAGAAAACTAACACAATCTTCATTCTTATATATTGGTCCATAACTATACAACAAACTTACATTTTTTTTAACGTTTTCAAAAAGAATTACGGATTGGCTTTTGAAAGATACCTAATTCATAATTTCTAAGATATATTTAAAAATATAACCTCTCTGTAAAACCAACAAGATATAACTTACTACCGCGAAAGGAGTAATCATGTAACAATTGGCGTATTTCTAAATCATTTTTGGGTAATATAAATAAATATAACATTTTTTTTTTTTAAACACATCATTATAAAACATTTCTCACTTCACTCAAGATCTGGTAATAGTAAACAATTCGATTTTTTTGTAAATATCTTGTATTATTATCTATATCTTCATGTTTAATAAATATAAGTATGTATAAAAAAGTGAGCATGTTCAAATAATCATCTTATATAAATATTTCAATGCATTTTTTATGCATTAATGCTGCGATTGAAAATAATTCTTTAAAGAAATTTATTCACCCGAGTATTTTTATACAACATCAATAACTTATGTGTATGTAAAACATAAATATTGTATTAGTAAAATTTTATATTTTACACAGAAATTTTGACTGTAGGTTTTCAATTTGGAAAACTACTCACGACATACAATATTAGATTGCATGTTTATTCTTGAATCTGTTGCTTTCTATAATAAATATAAAGCTATAGAGTCTACAGGAAAAGAATACCGGAGTAGAAAATTAAAATATTGGGTGTCTTATATTTTTCTTACTTTAAATCTTAAAATGTAAAATCACTATCATGCTTTTTATAAACGCCAATTTATCAATACTAACTATATTATATGCATATAAATATACGATGAAGATAATATAATATATAAGGTGCGATAAAATGTAAATTTTATTGATAATTTTTTAAATAAATTCTACCTATGAATCGAAATCAAAACGTTTGGTTAAGTTTGAGATTAATTTGTATTTTTTTTTCTTTTGAAGGAATCCCAATTTCATATATTATAGTAAATCAATGGAGTTTCCAATATAACCAAACCTATTATTGCAGCTTGTATAATATATTTTTACATCCCGATGTTTACAAACTGACAGAAACAAGTGGTCTCGATTTTGGAGAAATAATAAAAAACAATATAACGGCCCATACTCACACACAGACATATGTTATATGTTTAATTTACCTTTTTTCTATCAGTACACAATTAATTTGTTAACGCCATTAAAAAAATTCACAATACTGTCGTCTTTACCTTTTTTACATTATGAAATATATGGTTAAAAAAAAAACAAAACATACAAACGAGACTATTAAACAAACCTAATGACTTCCTCAGAATATTTCAAAATACAAGTGTTCGAAATTAATAGTAAGATTTAATATTTTCGTAAAACATTATGAAATATTCTAAAATGTAGAGGCTGGGCACATATTAACGTTTCATATAAAGGAAAAAACAGTCACAGTGGCTCAATCCTGCTTAGGGTTGGGAGTTTAAAATAAAAAATATTACTATATACCGAAAATTATATATGTATTATAAATTATTATTATACCGAAAACACCTAATCCAATAATTGAGCAACGACTTAAATGTTCTTAAAATGTATTTAACTATTCAAATATCCGTTCAGAAATATGATTGAAAAGTTAATCCATCATTCTTTCGTCCTTGGATAGCATAATAATAATTATTATTAAATTAAATTTAATAATTAAATATTAAAATAAAAATTATTTTGAATTTAAAAATATAGATAAACCATTGAGTTAGAAAATTAATTTTAAACAAACTATGCTAAATCTAATATATTATTAAAAAAAACACACATGCACATCCATTTTAAAACCAATACTTTCCTTGCTTGTCTCAAAATATAATATGTATAAAAAAAATTATGTTTTTTTATGATTGTTAGACCAGATTACTACACAAACACTGATTCATCAACCAATTAATTATGAAATGAGTATATGCCAAATACAAATTTAAAATTGTAAGATAACTTGACATTATTGTGGTTATATAGTACTTCTTCTATAAGATACAAATAAAAAACAGAAAATTATGTAATTCTAGATCAGCTGGTTATGATAAAATTTACGAAGCAAGATAAATATATTTAATACTGAACGTTAATATACAGCTCAGTAAAAAATATTTTTGAGGAATCGTAATTGAGGTTGTCCTCGTTCATATGAATTAAACAGCTTTCATTTAATTTTATTATTCAGAGTGCAGTAGATATAGAGCGAAGGATGGGTTTTATAAAATGTTGAACAAATAACGCAATTTTGCTCTCGCTCACGCAGCTATTTATTTATTATTTTCATAGCGCTACTCGTAGTAGCCGTAGATAGACGAAAATATTCATATACCTACTTTTTTTGATCACCTATATTTTTCAACCACCCGTACATATTACCTTTTTTCACAAATAAATCACGGGCAATATTTATGCTAAATCGTCGCTAAACCCCATACGCGTTATCGGCCGAGAGTTTAATATAGGTGTGCGTATGAAAAAATGACTAGAATGAATTTTGAAAACGAAATTTTAGTCATTTTTTAATGGTTGCACAGCCGAAACATGCGCCCCGAATAAAAGTTTCCGTATAATTTTTATACGGATAATTATAATTATTAATTAATATACCTATATGTAAAACTTTTTTTTCAAAAATATGTTTCGAAAATGTAGGTATTTGACAAATATTTATTTTTCCATAATTGTTATAGGTAATAGTTTTACAATGTGTATACCACCGGTGTATTTTAAATACAGGCCTTGCTTTTAAACAGGAGAATACATAGAACTACCTACAACAATTTTATATTGCATATATTAGAAAAAATCCACATTTTTTCGAGTCATATGTAGTCCTTTAATGAACCTTGGACTATTATAGTGATGTCTATTGCAAATACAAACACTTGACGTGTGACGAAATATGGTGATTATAGTTTGTGTGTATAGTAGGCTTTTCTTTAAATGTTTAAAAATCATAACTTGTAAAAATATACTAATTATATTATTTTTTTTTATAGACTTTTGAAGTGGGCTTAGGATTTGTTCTGAGACGAGGCTATAGTTCTCTTAGCCCTGCCTAATGTACGCTCGTAACTGTGTCTATTGCCATATAGAGAACGACCAGAATGACATGCATATAACGTTATAACAATAAAGCGCGCGTGCCTTTATATTAACAGCTGATAACGCGTGTTTGGTATCTACAGTGTGGCATTAGGGGGCCCTCCCAAATTCCTAAAAAAATTTACAATTTTTTTTATAACATACATTAATTTTACAATTATCGCACAAAAATATAATTAGTGGTCATAATGGTTATCTATGGCATCTAATGAGCCAAAAAAAAAAAAAATGATCATAAACTCAGTTTTGGCCATCGTACGGTATGCAGCATACGATTCGACATAAATACGAAAACGGTATGTGAATATTTTCATCCATCTACGGTCGCTACGAGTAAATTATATAAAGGTATGAAAATAATATATAAATAGCCGGGAGTGAGACGGAAATCGCGGTATACGACTATGTATGGTGCGAATTTCGAGTCTCCGATCGCCGTCTCTACGAATACATTGCGTTCTTATCCCCTTTGCATGCGTTGATATAATCTTCAGCCGGTCGTCGTGACTAGAAATATGACGGCGTGAGTCCGCGCGTGAAATATCGTCTCGGCCGAGGGGCCACGTGGCATATATTATGCACCGCGCTGGCTCACCTAACCTAAAAACAAAACAAAAAAAAAACAAATATACATCTACCGACCGCAACACCCGGAAATCCCTTGGAGACCGGACGGGGAACTATCACTCCATCCGCCGTGTATTTCACTTGGGCCCTCGGGTAAGATGTGCGCCACACATCGTCACTATATATACATATATATATATATATATATATATATATATATATGTATATATATGTATATATACTATGTGCACGTATGTACATAATATATACATTGTGGGTGTAATATCGTTACGCGTTATAAATATTATTCGATTTCCTATCGTTTTCCAAAACAAAAAAGACGTTAGTCGAACATCTATATTATAGCGGAGCGCTGTTGGTCGTTTCGTTTCTATAGTTCCGTTGTCTTTTCTCCGGCCACCGCCCCGACAAGTAAAAGGAGACGGGACGACAAAGACGCGCGAGAATAGCGGCGGCGGCGGCCGGGGATCGCATACATTTTATCCGCAGAGGCGTTCGCGACGGACTGATTTATGGGGCGGCGCCGTCCGAGTTTTTCCACCGAAACACCGCCGGCGGCACCAACCCGTCGTCGCCGCCGCCCGAGTATTAAAAACGGCGAAGGAAGTGTATATGTCGGGGCGGTCGAGACCCAAACCATGGTTAGGTGGAATGCGGGAATGGGGGGGGGGGTTGGGGTTCGGTCGTAAATCGTCGTATATATTCTGCGGAGAGACATTTGAATTGGATTCGTCACTGAGTTATTGTTCGCCGTATTGTTCCGGCGTGCGGGCCGCGGTAATGTGTGTTATATTTTTTTTTTGAAACGTTTCAATATCACCTCGGCCATTCCAAAACATCGTATATATTATATGGGATTTTCATAAAACAAAAAAAAAAAAAAAATACATATATATAAGTATAGGTACTTTTCGTACAGGTCCGAAATTCCCAGCAAAACATCCAATATATCTATTAATTATTGGTTATGGCGGCGGAATGATGGGGGCAAAGCGAACGTAAATGCAATTGCACACCGCTTTTACCTGATATTTTATTTATTTATTTACGTTTTTTTTTTTTTTTTTATGAAAACCTATAGGTACGTGATTTCAGATTCAATTTTTACGATTTTTCGACGATTTCGCTAAATCCCCGCAAGTATAGTGCATTTCTATATACGTACTCATTTCGCGCGAATATAGATTGTAGTGTCACATATATATGTGCCTATATATACATATTAGCCGTTAAACTAGGCTCATCCCACCGGAGGTTAATAATAATATAATGATAATGTTAATAAAAAAAAAATTTTAACATATAAAATTACTTCCCGCGTTCTATATCCGTTTTCTATACGACAATCGTCTTCCACCAAAAACTACTCCGCCCTGTAAAGCCCGGTACGGTAAATAGGCCAAGAGCCGTCCCACAATGCAACGCAATATCTATATGATTTATATGTTTCAATTAAAATATATAGTTTACTTTAGTGCTACGTGCATTTCTTTGTCAAATGGGTGTTATTGTGTCAAACGAGATTCCGGCGAATAGTGATAAAGTATAAAATTATCTCTGTAAAAACAAACAATAATATGTACTTGCATTATATATAGTAGGTAATCAATAAGCATTATATAACTACAAACACTTGAAAAATAGTAACTAATAAAATATAAATAATAGATAAAAAAATATTATAATATTTATATTCAAACGAAATATCAATGATCGATTTTGACAAATTTGGTTCTAGTTGGTATTTTAAGAGGTAATTTTTCAATTTATTCCGTTAGTTTCCTCGAGTGTAAAGAAAAAGTATTTTTTTTTTTTTTTTTAACGAAATTATGTTATAAATTTTGGAATATTGTTAGTAGTTACCTACCATTTTTTTAAAAGTATTTCACCGAAAATCCGCTCAAAATCGATTTATAGAAATAAATTATTTACACATTATCATTGCCTACAAATTAAAATATACATCCACTAACAGTGTATAATACGCAACGAGCGAAATACTTTCACCGACCCCTTACAGACTGGATTTTGTTTTAAATCATCAATGCCATTTCGTAGTAAAGTTACTTTGGCTCTAGACAATAATGTTATGTTAACGAACTTTTAAAATGTTAATATTATATTACACAGTTTAGCAGGAAATGAAAAATCAACAACAAGTGTTTATTAGTTTTAACGTTATAACTTAATAGCTGCAAAAAAAGTAAAATACGAGTATAATACTGTATAAGGTATGTATAATATTACGTTTTACCGATTCAAAAGAACATTTTGTACAAATTTATGATATTCGAATACTGTAGCTCATACAACTGTTTTGCGTTATTCGAAATAATAAAAAACATCGATTACATAAATTACTATATGGATTGGCCACCGGCATGGAAAATTGTAAGCCCGATAGAGTGCGTTGACAATACGCATTGAGTATAATATTAATATGTAACATAAATCGACGGTCAATCTTTGATATTTTGGACTAAAAAACGATAATAAACGGGTTTTCTTGTCGGGCGACACGACCGCCAACTGTTTGTCACGGTCCAATACGAATAACAATATCGAATATTTTATTGTTACAAATCGTTTTCGTAATTCGTAGACATTTGACAATGTTATTATTTTTATTACTCGATGCCAGGTCGCGGTCGCATCGAAACGGTGCTGTTTTACGAGTACAAGTACACACACAGATATAACTATCCTAAAATGCGTATTTTTTAAAATTTTTTTTTTAATTGGACAATATTAATTAATCTGAAAAAATTTAAATATATAGGTGATTATTTTAAACATCCTATATACGTTGGTATTGAACAATACGTATTTAACTTCAAAAATACAAAAAAGCTTATGGTTATATATATAATATTATTTAAGCGCAGTCAAGATTTTACTTTCGTTAAAAATGTTGTTTTTAATCATTGAATTATTTTCAATATTCACTATTCACTTTTAATTTGATATGGGTATATAAATAAATATAAAATACATAAATAAGAGTATTTTTTTATTTAAAATATAAATATTATTTTATAGACATAATATTAGATTTATACGAATATTCAACTAATATTAAAAGTAGCAAAAATTAAGCAAAAATTTGTTTTTGAAGTACCTATCTTATTCCTAGGTATACAATATATAACTAGAAACTTGAGATACAAAATAGTAAACAATAATTAAATAAAGAAAAAAAAAAGAAATAATACAAGTATAGCTACCTATATTATAATAATATTAGATTTATACGAATATTCAACTAATATTAAAAGTAGCAAAACTTAAACAAAAATTTGTTTTTGAAGTACCTATCATATTCCTAGATATACAATATATAACTAGAAACTTGAGATACAAAATAGTAAACAATAATTAAATAAAGAAAAAAAAAGAAATAATACAAGTATAGCTACCTATATTATAATACATTATTTGTTGTCATAATAATATCAGTAGATAAACAAATTAATTATAATAACTTTTACAATATTATAATTATAATTTTGTAAATTCATGTTATAAATTTAATAGAAAAAAAAATTGTACAGGATGGGTGTGTACCAAGGAGGTGTTTCCATTTAGAAAGATGCAAAAAAATTTTATTCATACTTAAATTAGCATAATATTATGTACATATACCAAAAGGATAAATAAACTATTCCCTAATTAAGTAATTTAGTATGAGTGTAGGAATGACTTTATTTGGCCATAAAGAAATAAAATTCAATAAAATTGAAAAAACAAAGAATTGAAATTATGTACCTAATATACATGTATATTATATACCTACATTTAAAAATAAAGGTTAATTTAGAAATTTTGTTTGAATTTTAATAGAAAAAAAATTGGACAGGACGGGTGTGGGCCCCGCAGGTCTTTCAATTTGGGTAGATGCAAAAAAAATGTAATCATACTTAATTTGGCATATGTACATATACCAAAAGGATGAATAGATTTTTCCCTAATTAAGTATATTAGTATGAGTGTAGAATTGACTTTATATGGCCATAAAGAAATAAATTTAAATTTAATTTAAATATGAGAGAATTGAAAATATTTACCTAATATACATGTATATTATATACCTACGTATAGAAATAAAATTTAATTTAGAAATTTTATGTTTGAATTTTAATAGAAAAAAAATTGGAAAGGACGGGTGTGGTCCCCGCAGGTTTTTCAATTTTGGTAGATGCAAAAAAAATGTTATCATACTTAATTTGGCATATGTACATATACCAAAAGGATGAATAGATTTTTCCCTAATTAGGTAATTTAGTATGAGTTTAGGAATGACTTTATATTTCCATAATAAAATAAAATTTAATAAAATTGAAAAAACAAAGAATTGAATTTAAGTACCTAATACACATGTATATTATATACTTACATATAGAATTAAAATTTAATTTAGAAATTTTATGTTTGAAATTTAATTGAAAAAAAAATTGGACAGGACGCGTGTGGACCCCGCAGGGTTTTGAATTTGGGTAGATACAAAAAAATATGTATTCTTATTTCGATTGGTATAAGTACTTATACTAAATGAAAGCATACAATATTTACAAAGTAATTTAGAGAAAGAAATTTCAAATAAATTTACCGAAGAGAGAAATTATAATAGGTACCTAATACAAAATTGTATTATATACCTACATTTTGAGTTTAATTTTAATTTTGTAAATTGAAGTTAAAAATTGAATTGAAAAAAAATTGGCCAGGACGTTAGTAGCCCCCGCAAGATTTCTAATTTGGGTTGATGCAAAAGAAAATTTATTTTTAATTCGTGTGGTATAAGTACTTATACAACATGAATGCATAAATTTTTTCTATTAAGGTAATTTGGGTTGAATGTAAGAATGACTTTATATGGCCATAGAGAAAGAAATTTCAATTAAATTTAACAAAGAGAGAAATTATAATAGGTACCTAACATAATTGTAATATATACCTAAATTTAGAATTAAAATTTAATTTCGAATTTTTAAGTTTGAATGTTAATTGAATATATTGGATATGACGGCTGTGAACTCCTTAGTTTTTTGAATTTGAGTAGATAAAAAAAAAAATTATTCATTATTATTTTGGTATAAGCACACATATACTATTATGATTATACTACCTATGGCTATACTACCTCTGACTATACTACTTATAACTATACTACCTACGACTATACTACCTACAACTATACTACCTACGACTATACTATCTATGACTATACTACTTATGACTATTCAACCTATGGCTATACTATCTATGACTATACTACCAATGACTATACTACCTATGACTATATCACAAGATAAAAAGAAATTCTAATTTAATTTAATGATTTTAATTTACTGTTTGCAAATTTATGCTATTAATTTAAAAATCATCTTGTATATTTAAAACTATATTTATTCTTCTTTTAATAATTATATTCAAGTCACGTGTTCCCATGTGTCAATGTCACATTGTCACATATCTCACATGGTGATATATGTTAAAATGTGACATATTACACATATTTTCGTATTGTGAGTATTTTCAACTTCTCTTAGAATATTAAAACTATATATTTCTTAAAAACATTTTTGAAACCACCCATACTTTTACACAGAAAAAGATGAACACCCAATACACCTCTTAAAAATATAAATTTAAATCAGAAAAGTTTATGTTGCATAATATAGCAACTACGAGGAGTTTTTCGATGAAACCAATTTCGTTGGGATAACACGTAGAACGAAATTTTCTATACATTGCAAGGTTCGTTGTAGTAAGTTATGCTACTTTCACACAGTGATAGTATCGTATATGAGTAGCTGTCACGATAGTATTCTCAAATAATCATTGACGTATATTTTACAGGTCATGATAGTCACTCTCGCACTATCACATTTTTATGATAGTGTGATAGTGCCTATCACGCCCTTTATATTGTACGTAAATGATTTTGGGAGAGTACTATCGTAACAGCTACTATCATGCGCTACTTTCACCGTGTGAACGTGACTTTAATATAATAGTTTGTTAAAATATATGACTGTATTTCAATATGCAGCCACTGTGAACTTTGTAAGTCTCCGGTAATATTTTTACAGAATATCTATATACATTAAATCGTCTTTAAGTCGAACTACAATATTTAGCCTATCTTACACTCACCTTATTTATAGATCTTTCGGTGTTCCTTGCCAATAAAACGGTATTGAACCTCGGGTTAGTGGCATCCGAATGAGACTGCCGGTGGCCCGTAGACTCCGTACTAACCCCGAACGGATACCCTAACACCGAGGAACTTCTACCTAGCCAAGATTGACTTTAAATCACAAAGGAACTCCTGCTACAACCACATATAAATGCATAACTAAAGATTAAATATTGTATTTCGACTTGTATAAAGATATTCTGTAATTAATACAATTTACTGGAGACCATAAAGTCCACGTAGGCCACATATATTGTAGTATAGCCATATTTAACAAACAATTATATTATTAACTTACTAAAAGGAACCTTACAAATGTATATAAAACGTCGTTCGTAATGCTTTCCCGCTGAAAATGGTATCATCGAAGAACTCGCACTTAGTTGCGATGCAACGTACGCTTTTCTGATATAAATTTATATTTTTAGTGTTTGTTCAAGTTTTCGTGTGTAAAAGTATGGGTTTTTGCTCAAAAATGTTTTTTTTTTAGAAATATATAGTTTTAATATAATATATAATATAAATATA
>JAIPRL010000015.1:166447-288139 GCA_025469235.1 Pemphigus obesinymphae
TGATATAGTTAATTATGATACATAATTAGGGTATATATTTACCAAAATATTTATAAGTATTTAATTTTAAAAATGTGTAAAATACAATTTTCCATAATGAAGATACCTTTCAAATAATGATCATTGTATTAATATTGTTAAAAGAATCACCCTGTATTTCAATCTGAATTCTATCTAATTTTCTTTTCTTTTTTTTTAATTGACAGTCTTTTCACATTTGTATCCAAAAACGATTTTTGTGTTTTATTTTATTAATAATACCTATGTTACTTGAACAATATAATAGAAAAATCTTATTGTACAAGAAAATATAAATAAATATCCAAACTACTCAAATAATCTTTATAATACTGAAATTAACTTCACATTATATTTAAAATATTCTACAGTATTTTTTTTTATTTGAAAAATATAAAAATTTGGATTTCGAATATCATTTTCATTAACATCTTTCCAAGATTAGACTTAATGAATTATCGATTTTCAAGTTTAAAACCTTTTATTTTAACAGTGGCCCATTTTCAACTTTTTTCTGGGGGGGAGGGGGTTGATCCAAAATATATTGAAATCCAATAGTTTTTATAACCATTATATATTTTACTATCTTTAGGGACAAAATAGATTAGTTGACAGACAAAGGACTACATTGAATTGATAACATGGGAAAAATGTGATTATTAATAAATATGAAAAAAACGAGTAACAAAATAACTTTTTTAACATTAAGTACTTAACTACATATTTTTTTCTAATTTTTTAATAGTAATATAAATAAACTGTACAGTAAATGGTGGATTATATTATTAAAATATTTAAAGTTATTTATTTAAAAATTAAGAATAGTTTTGTTTAATATTTAGGCACAAGTTAACCCGATGAAAAGTTTAACAGTCTTTGACAGAAATACTACATAAAAGCTGCAAACTACAGAACAGATCAGAACAGATCATGAGAATTATAGAATATTAAAACATTAATAAACACAGCCATCTCCTAGTGTTTATACTAACTAACTACAACAGTATACTAAAAGAAGAATATAATACCACTAACCATTTGACAACAATATTGAGTATTTCCATGATGCATTAGAATCCATTCCGTGAAATCGGGCAAAATTTTCTCCACATCCTTGACATCTCCTTGGATGATTGAACGTAACGCCATCAATATCCCAAATAACTATGAATAAATATACTTTCAATCATAGTTTAATATCAATATTATGATAATAATAATTACACGAAAAACAAAATGGGGTACACGCGATCGAATATACAATATTATAAGAACGGTGTCCGGGTAAAATGGAATAAGTTCATTAAAAAAAAAAAAATGTTATCACAAATTATTATAGAATTATAAAATCCACATCGAATGACATAAAAAAACAACAATAATTATTATAGGTTCATTAGCAAAAATATTGATAAACAATTTTAACTTTTAGATATTTTTGACAGTTTTTTTAGTTTTCCGAAAGTAATGTTTTGTACTTATTCCATTTTACAATTTTACACGGACACCGTCCATATATTTTCATGTTCAGTTAAAAGTTAGAAAAACGCGTTCAAGGTTTTTATTTTAATGTGAATATTTTTGTATAATATAATTTAATAATGATGTTAAATTTATTTAGTTTTTAATTTTTCAAATATTAGTAGGTACTTATAATAGGTATAATTAATTTTTTTTAAATTTATATTGTATAATAGGTGTTTCAGCTCTAAATATAACTAAAACTCTATTGAAAAAAGTTCTATATTAATGTTAATGGTCATCTTGGTGAGACTCTCATAGAGATGATGACATTTTATAATAATGATTATTTATAATACATATTACGTAAGTAACTAAAAAACGATTTTTTAAAAAATAATGACATACAATTTACGAACATTTCTTTACTAGTAAAATTAATATCACAAAATATTAAAAAATATATATATTGTTAATAACAATTTGTTATATACCTATTATACCACTCATATTATGATCATATTAATATATTTTATATATTTTATTAAGTATGATATGATTTCGATAAAAAAATCATTAGTAAAGTTTACGTGAATAAACGAAAATTGTATGTACTAATATATTCGCAAAGCTGGGCAAATTAATGAACTTTTTTAACTCAATAAGTTAAGTTAGTTTAAAAATATATTAATTTAAGTTTAATTGTCTTATATATTTTTTTATTAACTTTATGTTAAAATTTAATTTTGAAAAAAAATAGTAACTTATTTACTTATAAGTAAAAATTGGTAATTAACAATAGAGGAATTATAAAATACCTCTCATCTGCTAGTAGCTACCATACTTATATTTTTGTTTTCACCACTAATATTATTATTAAACAGACTATAGGTATTATATAATTATATAATTAAATATATTTAAAATATTGGATAAACACAATTAACTAAAAATACAGGTATAGCTCAACACGAAAATATCGACAGTTTTGATACAAAAACTAAACTGGCCCGTGTTACATGAACCAATAAAACGATAATAATTTACTAAAACTTACTAAAATTTACTAAAATTTACCTCATATCTTTGTGTACCCGTCTTAATTCTGGCTTATCATGATTAAAAATTTCCCAAAATAAGAATATTATATAACAACTAAATATTACAATAATAATGCGAAGGTAATGAGAGCCACGTACCACAGTAATACTATAGTTTTCATAATACCTATTGGTAAACCTATTTATATATAAAGTATAAATGATAATATAATAATATAAATACTTATCTAAATAGTAGAATCAGTAAAATGTCCTATGATTAAAAATAAAAATATCATACAGAAAATTTGAATTGTTTTTTGGACAAAATTTAACAAAATTTGGATAGTTTTGTATAAAGTTAACATTTTAAGTTTTCCAAAAAGTAAGTTATTAAGTTAAAACTTAATTTTAAAAATGAAACGCGTTGTAACCATATTAATATTAACTTAATTTTAAATTTTAACTCGTTAACGCCAGCCTTGCATATTCGTACATATGTGTAGTTTTACCGATAAATAATTATGCACGAGTAGATACAATTTCATGAAAAACATAAAAAGTAATTAGAATTAGAAATTTTTCTTAGACGTACATTTTGAAACTAAAACAAGTATAATATTATTTTGTATTTATACGAAGATACTTACATAGTACATATCCCACATTATGATAAATGACATTCCATCATCTTGTCAATTGTTTTTACGATGTATCCAGACCAATCATATTTTCCTCGTTTCCATATTCCGGGTGAATTTTATACAATTAAAAAGAAATTTATGCATAAATTATATTTATATAATTATTTAAAATTTTTACGTACTTTGTTTGTGCACGTAGAATATATCGTAACTATACTTCTATATGTTGTAGTAAGATCGTCTGACTTGTTTTTACGTTGTTTCTATGTAAGTACATATAATTCCTTTAAATATATATATAAATAAAATTAATTTATTTTAGTAATTTGCAAGTGGTTAACTAATAATAGATATAACAATCATTGAGTTTAAGACTGCAGCAAAAAAAAAAAAAAAAAAAAAAAAAACGTTTTTAATATAACGAATATAAAACATAAAAAGTACATTCGCCATTCAAAGTTAAACAAATATACCTCTTTGCTATATCCATTATTTAATTAATTTTCTCTATTCAACTGTAATAATACAATGAATGATGTGGAATGATTTAAATACATTTTGTATAAGTTTTGCAGTCTTGATCGGTTTATATTTATTTACATAAACATATTTAAAGTAAAAACAAATACCTGTTCATAAATATTAATAAAGACTAGTAAAATAATAAAATAAATATATTTACATAGAATCAAATTAAACGTTTACCATTAAAAACATCGATGAAATACACATAGATGAGTGCAGTAAAGAAAAACAGTCCTTGGATGTTTTTTTATGCTCCTTTTATACTTATATTTATTTACATACCCAAACATATTTAAAGTAATTTCAAACATCGATAAAATACATAGATGTCGGCAATATCAGTATCTACACGGATGTTTTTTTATTTTCTTATTTTACTAATTATTATAATATTCATAATTCGTTTTATATAAAATGGTTAATAGACATTAGACATCATGATTTTTCATAGGGTTGAAAGCGGTCTATTATTCTATGGAGTTTAGTATTTATTAAATTATTATGAGATGTTCTTATATGCGCAAATGCACAAGTCATCGACAGTCTGCTAAAAACATTTTTGGCTATGTAAAGTGAAAAACTATGGTAAATAAGCATACTTTAAATAGTTTAGTTGTATTTAAAAACAAATTTATATTCATAAATGATTATTTAAGATTTTACGTGAAATATAGTTCGAATTCATTTATTATACCGTAATTCGTTATGAGATGTATTCCTTACTCTTGTACTTGTCCTTTCATACATGTCCTCAATTAAATTTACGTACAACTTTAGTAACATTTTCTTCATTAATATCCATTTCAAAATTGCTCTAGATTAGTAAATACCATACACAACTTCCTCTTCTCTTCTCTGTACTTCTCTACTAACCATCTCCTTGGATAGCTGCCCTATCTTATTTATTATCTCTATTCCTATTATTATTATTTTTATTATATCTTTATTTACTCTTTAATTACCTAATTTACTCTTTATTTAACTAACTCAATGGTCTTCAATAATATAATTAAAATTTTATTTAATTATTTAATTAAATTAGGAACCTAATAAAAAAGATCAATGTTATTTTACTTTTTAGATATTGATAACTTTCAATTATAGTAAATGATTTTTTTTCTAATCTATAATCTATAACTTATTTGTTTTTCGTGTGCTTATCAATAATTTAACTAATTTATATGATTTCACTGTAATAATACAATGAATAATGTAGAATGATTTTAGTACAATTTTTCAATTTGTTTGATTTTTTTGCAGTCTTGTTCGGTATACATTTATTTACATAAAAATATAGTATAAAATAGACAAGTTAACAAATTATATAAAATATAAACGAAAAAAAATGACACACAAAATATTCTTCATTGTAAAATAGAGTTGTATTAATTTTACAATTATGACTATTTTATTTTTCTATGAACTTCATATTTCGACTCGAACACTAATCCATAGTATACATAATATAGGTATATTCAATGTAATTAAGATGATAAATTTAAACGAGTCTTTTTTTGATTCTTTCGATAAACCTACATATAAAGAATAACTAAACCAAGATTTTTTTTAAAAAAAAAAACTATTAATATCCTCATAATTTAGAAAATTGATCAAAAATATATTGTGTATTATTTTAGTATGGTTATTAAAGCATACCTATTCAAATAATAAGGGTGAATTCAAAAAAAAAACATTCACACAAAACGGCTTCACATATTATTATAGGTATAATATATATAAATGCAGTTTAATAAATTGGATTTTATAATCGTATAAAATACGATTAGTTAATTTAAAATTTGAGGTATTAGTGGTTAGGTATTGATAAATAAAAATTGAACTTTTTAAACAATAATTATAATATACTTTTATATAAATATATAAATACATTTCAATGGTTCAGAGTGTAAAATTTTTTATTGTAGCCTATATTAACATTATTCAACGGTAACGCTGTATTTTAAAATGAAAACTACCAAATGTATACGGGGCGGGAACGCTGAGGTCCAAGAACCAAAAAAAGACTTTATAATACACTATGAGAGACGACAGAGTATTTAAAGTAATCTCATTATTCTTATTTTAAATCACATGAAATTTCTTTATGTTAAATTTATATCGTCAACGTTTTCGTTAAATCCGTACATTTATTTTTATCAATCGAGAAAATTGTTTTTATCTTACAATATTCTTACCTTCACTTGTAAATAATAAGGAAAATATTAAAATATATTTAAATAGGTATATAGTCATATACTCGAGTTTTAAAAGGATCAATGAACACCTCAGGGTAATAATACCACAATTAAAACTTTTTACAAAAACACTATAATTCAATCGTTTTTTTCTCAATATAGGAATTTTTAATACGTACTTAAGAAAAAATACCGAAAAACTACATAAATAAGTGAAAGCAGATAACAGTAATAATACGGACAACACAGTGTGTGTAAAAACGGGATAGGAAAATATTTGGATTTTCGAAAATCTATAGACTCGCTAAATGTAAATCTACAATAATATTCTAAACAGGCGGATCGCATAGCGGAAACATTATAAAATATACATAGGTAATTATGGATAAATTTCAGTACAAAGCGTCACCGTTTCCCACGTGAATCGGCCTGATATATACAACGGTGTATATAGTATAGTTCTGTATTATTCATGTTGAGACTTGCTGTTTAATTTTATTATATGTAAAACGTGATGTTTAAAACAAAATATTCTTTTAAAAACGTTTAATTTATTATAAAACGAATAAATAAAAAAATATTATGCGAGTACCTATTAGAAACGGGAAATTTATTATATATATATATTACGTTCGCGGAGCGTGCAACCCCCTGACTTGTTCTCGTACGGGTTTATCGAGAAAACGGGGGAGGGTGGGAAATCACCATATACCTTATTTCGTCCGACGGTGGTCGGATATCCAAGATCCGATGGTCCGCTGGTGTAGGTCGTCGGTTGATGTCGTCGACGAATGCGTGTCCCCGATTATACCCATGTGCTCGCGATTGGACGTGAACGTCTTCTTGCTTTGCTTAAATTGGGGTGCTCTGTTCCAAGCATAGCTTATAAACAGAGAGTCTGACGTTGAAGGATTTGTGAGGGTTTTGGTAATTTATTTTTTCTAGAATTTTAGAGGAGGATTGCGAATATTTTTGGAGTTGACTGGACGTTTAGAGATTTTAGCGATGTGGTTGTAGTGTGAGGAGGAAAAAGATTATTGTGATAGGGATAAAGATGTAGAAGCCATGAAATCGGAGAGAGATGGTATGTTGGTTGAGTGCCTGATGGAGTGTTTGCTAATAAACCATGGAAGGTGGCAGATTTTTCTGAGGGTATTGGATTGGACCGCTTCAATTTTGAGTCTACTGAAATTTGAGATGTTAGATTTTAGCGAGAATTGGGCACATGTAAGGGAAAAAATAATAAGTAAAATAATATGCGTACAACAACGCAATACAACGACGAGTGGATGTTTGCGGACACGTCGTCACGCGTACCAACAGAAACTGCACAATAATTAATATTATGTTCCATGCATATCCATCGTCCGTGGCCACTGGGCGGTTCGAAATTTCCAGAAACTTCGATTCCGCGGGTTCGGGCTCGCCGAACAATAATACTGCACGACCGATTTCATCGCCGCGCGTATGTCTATAGTGTACACGATGTACGATGTATACGTACCTGCAGTGCTGAACACCCGATCCGGATCGATCCGGATTGATAAATATGCTATAATCCGTTTAACCCGGATCGCAATTACAAACTGGATTACATGATTATTATCGTTATCACTGATTCGAGATATTACTGGAAAATATCTGACGACTTTTATGAAATACGCGTAAAACAAACAACCACGATCGAAATACACGTTGACCATTTTAATTAAACTTTCCTATATAAGTTGACTATTATATTGACGGATTTAATCCGTAACCCGGATTACGGATTGCTCAAAGGAATGCTCAGCACTAGTACGTACTACCATCGATATTATAGGTATATAGAGAGGAAATATTTTTTTTATTAATTGTCACTGCGAATTCAAAAACAGTCAGATCGGACTTGGACTAATGTCAAAGTGTATTATACACTACGATATATAACATACTAAAAGTCACTTTTTTTTTTGGCATTCTCCAGAAAGAGCTATGTCCCTCCCCTGTCCTTTTAATGGGTACCAATGTACAGGAGTTTTAAGCCAGAGGAGGGTAGCCAAAACCGCGAGACGCTAGGTCCACTTTCCCTTGAGTTATGAGCAATCCAAAATTCGAGTTTGGACTACCCAAAAAAGTGACTTTTAGTATGTTATATACCTTGGTGTACAACGCATTTTACCATCGGTCCGAGCCCGTTTTATATGTTATTGAATGCGCTGCAGCGGTTCAATAAGGTTCCCCACCTTTGTCGTGCCTGTAATCATGTACCATTGCTCGAGCGTGCACAAATGCCGACTACGTTTGAATCACTGAAACGTAGCTCGGTCGGTTTAGCGTGAGTACAAGAATTGTAAAGTAGGTAATCAACGATCAAAGGTTCGTTAAATCCAGTCGCCGGAATTATAAATTGTTGCAAAATTTACAGCAAAAAAAAAAAAAAAAAATTCAAAATATACGTCGGAAAAGTAGTGAATAAACATAAAATAATATGATGAATAACAATAAAAACAACAAAATGTCGAGATTTTTTCTCCTTAAATCAACTGGATATTGACACGGTCTACTAACGGGTCCAGTCCATTTCCGGCACGGACACCAAATGGGCCGTTCCCGTTTTCGGTCGACAACTCCCGTCGGGATGGTCCAGAGAGATAAAATGCACAGACCCTCAAATTTCTACCCGGGTACTTATAGGTTATAACTATTGATTATGTATAAATTACTATCAATTTGTAATCAATGGTTATAACGAACCCCTTTGCCGATAGTCATAGTACTCATTCTACGGAGTGAGTAGTGACGACTGTCGTAGTGTCTGCGTCCGGCAGCGTGACGGTGCCTGGCGGCTGCCACCAGTCACATATTGTGACTACTAGCGATTCAGCGTTACACCTGCGATTTTTAAGGGGTTCTGTATAGGCAATTTTTAAGAAATTTTATGAAAAATAAAAATCTAACAATTTAGAAATATTTATTTAATTAATCTAAAAATAACCCAGTACCCGTATCACTTTTTATTCTTGTGTAACTACGAAATTTCCACCTAAAAGACCAATGAGCGTGACAAAATTGTGGAATTATGGAAAATCGGATTTACAATCTGTAAACAGATTTGGATGTATCGGCCTGTCTTCTAGGGATCGATTTTTCTTTATTATTACAGATCAAAATATAATAATCAATGCTCAAAAATTGTGATTTTTAACGATAAATAACACGACTGAAAAGTAAAATAAAAATAAACGCCTCGATCGATCCGTAGAAGACAATAAACTGTTATGAATTCAAAACAGTTTACGGAATCGAAACCCGACTTTTTAAAGTCCCACAGTTTTGTCACGATTCCAGGTCGACTTTTCGTTGGTGTTGCGGCCTCTTAATTGAATGACAGCACTTTTAAGCGGTCTCCGATTATTATTCTCGCCAGTGGCGGTTATAAGGGGGGGAAGGGGCGATAGGTGGATCACCACCCCCTCTTGGGATTGGGATTTTATTAATATTATTAATATATAAATATATAATATTATAATTATATTATATGTATATAATATAATGTATTAAAATTAAAATATTATATAGGTATTATATAATTTATAAAAATGTTATGGGTGGGGGAGGATTGGCTTTATTTTCGCCCCTCCCCCTTGAACATCATGTATAACCGCCACTGATTCTCGCGCAGCGTGTTTAATATTACAACGGGCTATCTATTAGGTACTATATATATATATATATATATATATATTAAGGTGATTCGAGTCGGTCAAAAAAATATCGTTTTTAGACCTTTGGCTGTGACAAAATTACTCGACCTTGGCTTATCCGATTTTAATTCTGTAAAAAGCATAATATTTTTTGATATCTATTCTAGGTTTTAATCTGGGCGTTTTTCGAAATATGAATTTTCGATTTCCGTATGAATAAACAAAATTTCTATATTTTAAAAATTGTTCTTCACTTGTGTATATCTAAAGCGGAAATTCATATTTCCAAAAAACGCCTCGATTAAAACCTAGAAAAGATGTCAAAGAATCCTTATGTTTTTACAGAATTAAAATTGGACGAGCCAAAGTCTCACAATATTGTCACAGCGAAAGCAACTTTCTGTTCAAAAAGTGATTTAGTATACGGTGTCTTATTTTCATTATTTTCACACTTGCAATTCATATTTAACCTAGAAAGATATAGATACAAGCCCAAGGAGTGTATTTATTTATTTATTATTAGCTTTATTATTAGCTTCAATGACCTCTCTAACTGCATTCCATGCTGAATTGAAAATTTTATCATGTACGATAAATTGCCTATATAATACTCCTTAGAAATTGACCGACTCGAACCCCCTTAATATAATCAATGATAATATATACGTGTGTATGATATTCGTCTTGGAGCTATTGTTTGGGCAAGATAATCAAGGACGTTATAGATTTCGGTTCGACCCTCAGAGACGAACGATATCAATGGCCATACGCAAGCTATTCCGAAGCATATAATATATATATATATATATGTATATGGTTATATTCTGTGATTATGAAACATAGAGGATTTCAGATCTATTTCTCAAACGTCACGAAAATATTTCTCGTACAAAATACAAATTAGGTAAAGACACCAATTGACGTAGAAACTCCCACAGCTGTGTTCGTTGCGGTAGTATATATTAGAAAAAATAACGAATATTTTCCTCGAAAATAAAAACAAAAACAGAAAAGCTAGAAAAAAAAAAAAAAAAAAATGAAAACATAGAAAATAGAACGAAAAAACGTTGTTTCGTGTTTTTTTTCACATATTTTCGTAACGAGTAGGTATATATTATTTTAATAATAATATGTATATTGTTGAACGTCGTCGGTATTCCGTACCGGAATCGTTTTTCGTCGTATTGTTTTGCCGTACGAGTGAAGGGCTGTTGTATTTTTCGGGTCCAGTGACGAAGGTGAAACGATTTCAATATAACCCATGGACATTCCGAAGCATATTCTAATATACGCTTTACATAAAATAATAGGTCCGTTTGCGAATTCCAGATTTCGCAAATCGGAGATACCGTCGTCCCAATAGAGGCGCGTATTGTGGCCATCCTCTTTCAAGAAAACATATTATTTCGAAACGCATAAATGTAAAATACGTGCGAATAAAAAAAAAAAAAAAATACGTAAACATATATATATATATATATATTATAGAGATGCGTTGTAGTTGGCCTGGTTGTGTGGACGATTTATTCTTATTTTTTAACGATATTTATCTGTTTGCCGCCGACTAGAATTTACACACGTCGACTAATCGCGTTAAGACAATCTCGTACGACGAATACCAATTACGGGGAGAATATTATAATATACAAATAATCTCGGGAATGGCGCAGGAATATGAATTCATTTTAATAATACCAAAACAAATAACATTAATAGGATCAAATGAATAATTATCGAACAAATCATCTGTTCGGTACCATTACACTGTGATAAGTACGAGTAAAATAGACGTTAAACCTTTAGCCTTTTAGACCTTTGGCCAATGGATGACACAGCAACGGCACTAAGAATATTATATTATTCTACGCTAATTACGTCGTGTTATTACAAACTCGACTAATATAATTATATATATATATATTGGGAGGTTTATATAATATGTGATAACGATATACAAGATATCCCGGGAATAAAATAATTAATTATTATGTTGATATATTATTATTATTATTATTATTATTATTATTATTATTACTCTATTAATATTTGTTCACAAATATGCACTCGAAAGGACACATATTTATTCAGAACGTGCAAAGTGTCCCACGTGAATACATTTTAATCATTGTAATAATACCTAGTTGTTAAAATGCATTTTTAAATAATTATTTGGTATATGGACTTTATTATATCAAAGGAAAATTATATGCCAGGTAACAAATATACATTTGTAATTTTTAATTTAATTAAATGTAATGATTTGATAGTGATGTGTTTTTAATATTATTATTTATTTTATACCTACCAGTATTTCTTTTTTGGGGTATAATGTGCCGAACAGGATTTATCGGGCAAAGAGCCGTTTTAGTACAAAATCTACTCTAATTTGTACATTAAAAAGCAAATTTTTCGATTTTACCAGTATTTTTTCTCTTTAGCGTAGTAGATAGTAAGAATAGTGTACCTTTTATTTCTGGACATATTAATAGATGCCGGAAAATAACAAATAAAGTCATCGTAGTTTATTTATTTATACCGATATTTTTTATTTTTAAAAACTGAATTTCACTCAAAATCATCTTTAAAATGCAATGATATATCTTTAATTTCAAATAATAATAATGATATACATTACAGGTATTGTCCTTTGACCTTTCCGAGAATTAAAATGACGATGAACCAACTTCCGTCGTTTATATCTGAACGATATTTCAATATTATTTATTAATATAAATGATATTTAGATGGTAGTAGAAGTGATAATTTTATAATTATATAACCTTAAAATAAAAAATGTATACACGTGTAGTATGAAAATCAAAGTATTTTAGAGACTGGATCAACACAAAGTAATGCATTTATGACACGTGCTTATATAATAATAGAAGAATATACTATATATCAGGAATGGTACACTTAAAGTAACTAGAGGGTCAAATTTTGAAACTTAAAATGATTGAGAGCCAGATATAAAGTTGTATTTTATATTATTATATGACACAAATTCATTAATGTATATTTTATGCCTATGATAAGAACTAATATCTAAGTTAAATATATTATATTTTATTATTGAAAATTTTTCCAATTTCCAATTTAACTAGCTAGTTTTACTATATATTTGAAGTGAATTGTAGTCAAATTTTCCGTGATGAAAATGTCAAAAGACAGTCCGGGCTGGATAAAAAGGGATGGCGGCTCGGATTGCGGCCCGCGGGCCATTAGTTGCCCATCGCTGCCATATATAAACAGAATTTTGGTAAAAAAAAAAATTAACTCATCCTCGATTATTTTTCATAAGCGATATGACAAGTTTTAATGCATGGGAACCCCAATGGACATAATCCTACCTTTGGATACGACAATACGATGTACGCCCCCAAATAATATGTAATAAATAAAACCAATCATACTTGTATATATAGAGTATAATATAAAACAATCCATTAAAAAAAAAAAAAAAAAAAAAAAAAAATACTATAAAAAATCCCATTCGTTCGAAACAAATGCGTATAATAATAAAAAGCACAGGAATAAAAAATAAATTTTCATAAACAATCAATCAATTAAAAAAAACATGGAAACCGCGAACCGAAAGTCTATATATAATGTATATCATCGTATAATATATTATAATATCGTTCTCGAAATTTTCGTTTTATATTTTCGTATAATATGGTTGGCATGTTCGCACGGCGCTATAAGGGAGAGATAGATTATTCGGAGAATTGTCTAATTTTTTCAACAGAACGTTATTTTTACCCGACGAAAAAGTAACGCTAAGCCACAGTCTTTTAAAGTATGTTGACACTTTGTATCTTGATACAAAAGTTTTTCAATACATGTTGTTAAAAATTGTATTCTGAATACTTTTAGAAGTTTTTTTTGTTTTTTACAAAATGCAAACACTTATAATTAAATACCGAAATAAATTCAATTTTTTGCTAACTTTTTTCTTTTATGTAGAATATTGTGATATTGCATAATATATAATATATTCAAATACTGGTTGACGGACACCGCGAACAGTTTGTACTATAGTAGATATGCATACAATTTTTATGGCGGACACTGGTCTATTTTAGGTAATCACACCATTTTTAAAACGGACACTTTGTACTACTTCAGGTAGTTATAATAAAACTTACGGGTTCAATAAGATTTGTTATTATTTAACCAGAACAAGTAGTTTTTGAACACTTCCAACGGATATGTGATTTATTTATTCGTAAAATTCTATACTCGTACACGTTTTTAAATAATTTAAAATTTAACTTTGTTGTTTTAAAAGTTTCCGTAGTATACTACATAGTTTACTGTGTAAGTATGTCACTAAATTCGTACCAAATAGTGGAACAAAAGTTTTAAAGCCCCATAGTTCTCTGAGTAAGATAAACGGTGATAAACGCACAAATTAATTTGGAAATATAATCAGTAGAAAACTATTTTTTTTTTTTTTTTATAAATATAATATATTTATACTTTTTAAACACACTGTATACCTAACAATAATAATTGATACGCAATAAATATAATGGAATAATTAGAAAAAATGAACAGAATGGGGAAAGAAAATGTTTTGGACTGTAGGAAATCTGGCACGTAAATGCAAATGTAGGTAAACTAAAAAACCATGGATGCAACTATATAGTTATCAGAGTGACACATTTATTATTTTAAGGTAAAATGAAAATTTTGAACGGTTATGGTAGACGAATTCTGAGATTATCGTGGGAGAGAAGGATGCATAACACACGAGTAATGATTAGTGATAATATAAACGTAAAAATAACTTGGAAAACATTTTAACCATACAAAATGTCTGCGGTCTGCAAATAAAACAATAGATAGTACAAAGTGTCCAGTTCCCTCAAATACTATATAGATATGTACGTAATAATACAATATATAAAATATCACCTAGAATTAAATAATATAAATATATACCTACCTAGTGATAAATATATAATAATATAATGATTTGTTTAAAAATTGTGCGCATACTCTGACCGCAGATATAGCATAGAAAATCAAACTGCCCATATCTTATACAATCGGCCTTTTTTTTTTTTAAAAAAAAATTTTGATATATAAATTTATCATTGTTCTAAATCCAAAATTTATCCAGTGTCCGAGTTTCAAATTTGAAGCTGCTGTAACTCAATCAATATTGAGTTTAAAACAATGGTAGGTATAAAGGTACATCAAAACTACTTTCAACTAATTCACCTACTTGAATATGGTATCAAAAATGGGCGTTCCTTCAATAATGGTATTTTATGTCCTCTATTACACAAAATAAACATAATTCAAATTAGTTAAAACCTTAAAGGGATATGGTATTTCCACCTTGCAGTTATCTAAACACACACTATAGTCTATAATGGTCATATAAATTAATGTCTAATAAATAATAGAAAACAGTGCCAAAATTATAAATAATTTATTGTTATTACATTAATTATTTTATAATTTGAGTACCTACTTGTGGATAATTTATATTAATAGGTAAAAGCCCAATTTCATAAAAATTTACTTTTTTTGACATTTTTGGAGTAGACTAGGTTGTGCCATTAAAAATAACTCTAATTATATTATATTATATTCTAATTTTAATTATTAAAAGATCGGGCTAGACGTTTACATTTAAAATGCATTATGGGTCGAATTTCTTACGAAAATATGCAATCCTGTTTGATTTATACATTTGAAATCCAATATAAGCCATACCGGATTTTAAAATTTGAAATATATTACGGGTTTAAATTGTATTCATTTTTAATAACAACAAGATATATAAATAAAGCTTCATCTCAAAATGATGGAAATTTGTTTTTTTACTGGTTTTTAAATTTGGTCCATAAAATCACAACTGTTTTCCTTAGAAAATTAATTTTAAAATATATCGATATCCAGCCGGGATGAGTTTTAAAAATAATTTAATACCGTGCCAAATCGGGCTTTCATATGTAAACAAAAGATAATTTTGACGGAGTTTTCAAAATCATTAAGTATTAGACCAAAAGATTCTAAATAAAAAATTTGAGCCAGGCCCAGCACATTATAGAGAAGTAAAAGTCAATTATACACACCTATATATATATATATATATACTACTTACTTTTTTTTTAAGTTCACCGTTAAAAAAATGCACATTCAGCTTTCAAATTTTGTATTTTTTTTTTACAATGATCTTAATTAGTTAACTGCCACAGTTTTTTGGATTTGAAGTAACATAATTTTTTTATTTTAAAACTATTAACAATGTTTTAGGGCAGGGGTTTATAAAAGAGATTTAATTTTTTTTTACAAGTTTGTTATATGTACTCAGAAATAAATGTCCATAATGTTGGTATTAAATTTAGTTATAAGTTGTTAATTTTTTCAGTTACATATTTATATATACCTGTACATATATTGGTTATATAAATACATTAAAATCCGAGCCCGGGTTATAATGTTTTTTTTTTTTTTTTGATAGTACCTACACATATTATGTACCTATCCTTAACTGTAATTAATGATTAATCTTTTTTATATATAATTATTCCTTTATTAAATATTATTTAGACAAAAAGTGTCATAACACTCTAAATATATAGTGAATACTAAAAAAAACTTAAATGTTGCAATATATAATTTACTTGTTAATCTTCAAAATAATTTCTTGTGTTTGTAAAAGAAAAAGTTCGGTTACCGCCAATCGAAACTTATTACAGCACTAAATACCTGTAAAACATCAGAAACTTCATCTTGCAAAGAAATTATTAAAGATTTAAAACTTTACTATATTCATAATTCAGTGGATTATTATAGTTAGGAACTTCATAGTTTTTAGTAGTTTTCCTTTTGGAAGTTACATTAATTTCGTTCCGAGTTCTAATTACGAATAACTGGTACTCATACAATTTTAATTTCGAACTGTACCAATACTAGGTCTTCTATAATTATTAATTTATTGTCGAGTCTCCAGATATTCTCCGATAAAAGGAACATCTGCAAATTAATATTGTCTCGTCGTTGCAGGATAAACGGACGTGACGGTCTTTCGGTATTTTCAGCTAATAAAATAAATACATCACGTGTTTCTAATTATGATGATAAGACGTGATATTATATGACGCGAGTTTGGATATTTATTCAAATACGATTCGATAACAATACCTATTATAATATATGTACGTGGGCATATTAGATTTATACACGTGTGTAATTATAAGTACGTTACAGTGGCGCACACTCATTTTTTGCAAGGGGTAGTGTCAGCACACTTTTCACTCGTCACCTATACCCAAACAATCAATTCTGTTGCTTAAAAATAACGTTCATAATTGATTATCTGATAGTTTATTAACACGATATTGGAATAATATTTGTCTACCACCGACCACCTATTATTAGAGGGATGCCCCTGTACCCTACCGTGTGCGCCACTGGAGTACGTTATACCGCGGTTCCCGTTATTCCTGTCTGTCCTTACAGCTCGTTAGTCGCGGAACAACTCTAATATATTTTTATGATTGATAGAAACCACGATTTAAGAAATACGGGTTGCTCATCGGCCAATGTTAAATTGTAAATCAATGTGACTTATAAACTGAGAATCTAGATCAGCTGACAAAAACACCACTACTAGCGCTCCTAGCAATATTACGAGCTGTATTATCAACATAATCGTCATTATCGTGATGTAATCAATGATTTTATACAAAATATTTATTATTATTATTATTATTATTATTATTGTTATAGTACAACTATTACTAATATCCCCTGCATTTGGCCACACTGTTTTATAATTTTTACCGCTAGGAGCGCTGCAAGTGGTTTTACGGAGTGTCAGTTTTTGGGTCACGTAATCGGTATTCGATGAGTAACCAACAAGATTTAAGATAATATGGTTGCCCGACCATCAGTCATAATGTGACCAACGAAGTTAATCTATAATCTAATATATGATTTACGGAAGGCTAGCGTTCCAATCGGCTTAAATAATAACTTTCATTATCACAGTATACTCGTATTTTTTTGGTATTAATATCATTATTATTTTAAACAACAAAACAATTTTAATTTTTTAACTGCCGTAAATTCGTGACTTGTGCGTATTAAAAATTATTACAATAATTATTTTACAAATCACAAATTATAGTGATATGTTTTTGCTTAAAACATCATATGTAATTTAGGTTCAATATTAAACATAACATAATATTTGATGGCTTCTTCTTGAAGATAATTTTATATAAAGAAAATCCAATGTATATTCAAAGAACAGATTTATATATAATGTTCTAGATGTATTCGCAGGATAAATTAATACTTAGATAAAATAAATTTAACTTATTTTGTAGTATTTAATTTTATAATATATTATTTTAAATTACGGTTTGTGATAATGTTTGTGAATGGTGGGATGATTTGATAATATACGTCTGTGATTCTGATTTAAACCGTTACAAGCGCTAGTAGTACGTAAATCAGCTGTTTCTGATTTTAGATTAACTTTGTTGCTGTAAAAACTAAAACATTTTCATAGGCCGATGGGCAACCATATTATCTTAAATCGTGGTAACCAGTATAATATCTTAAATCGTGATAGAAACCGAGAAATGAAACGCCCTCGAATGCTTTGTTCTTCCCAATGTCCGTTCCCGTTTATATACGTGTACAATTCATTACTGTGGTTATACCGACGTAAATATTTACAGTTTTTATTCAGTTATAATCAATTTTACAATATTAAATCGTACACACAATATATTTACCGGTGCTAATGATGCTATTCATGCACACATACACTGGTGATTGCAAATTATAATATAATATAATATATATTGTTTAAGTTCCGTGTGTGTAATAAAATATAAATAAAATTAATTATTTATATATAAATTATTGAAAAATATTTTGTAAAATCAATATTATACGTCAAATTAATTTAAAAATACGTATAAAAACCGAAAATTCAGCATGCTTGCGGAATGGAAATTTCCTTAAATTATTTCCTTATTTTCACTATTAAAACAATAAGGTACTCTATACATATTATAATCGAATATGAATTCATATAGACTATTATTACTATAGTATTCTACCTATATGTATTCATTTTACAGACAAATTTAATAGGGATTGTGATAATTTTTAATAATTTAATCAACTATCTCAATATTAACTAATATTATAATTAATAATTAATGAACTTACAAAATTAATATTACTATACTTTATATTGGATATTGTCCGTTTGAATTATAAATAAATAAACTTATATTATTTATTATAACTTATATACTAATATATTAATTTTATCAATTTTCAACAATTAAAATTTTATGTAATTTATATATATATATACTCGTATATATATATATATAGTATATTGACTTTGTTATAAATGAATAAATTTCAGAAAAAAATCAGATTTCCTTTTAACATCCCCTCTACCAACCAGTACACTCGTTGTAGTCTATTGCGATGATATAACATGACCGTGAAAACCGTACACGGCTGGACGGAATTTTTTTGGCATTATTCGCACAAACGCGTCTGCAAGACGATTGGTCAACGTTTTCCCGTTAGATATATGTGCTAAAATATAACGCGGGTATACGGATTACGTTTAATTAAGAAAAACATACTACCTTCGGAAAAACAGCCGATCGTCAGTCATATGGACGCAACATTGTATATTGTAATGCAGCATTATATAATTATTCACGATAGTTAACCAAATTATGCTTAAAAGGACCATTTCATATAGGTCCTAAATTAACTTCAATTGTCATTTCCGTTATCTATTAAAGTTCCGGCGATACGCTGAACCAAATATATCTGTAATTTCAATAAAAAAATATAGATTAATTTAATAATATGGTTGTTAATACACGTCCAATAAAATGTTTGTTGATGTAGAAATAAAATATTTGTTAATTTAACAGTAAAATAACAAATCGTATTATTGATATAACAATATATTTTATCAATGTCTTGGGTAAAAATATTTATTTGAACACAAATTTATATAAATTAACAAATATTTTGTGTTTCTTTCTTTCTTCTTCTTCGTAGAACAAACGCCCATTTTTTAGTCAAAATAGTCAATTTACACAGAATATTTTTTCAATTTAATAACGTATTTTATTATAATAATAAAATTTGTATTAATTTTACAAATTATTTTTATTAAATCATAACTTATATATTTTGTGAAATTTATAAAATGAATTTTTTATTGTTTTTTTATTAGTTTAACAATATATACGTTAAAACAATAAAAATTGTATTATTTCAAGAAATATTCGTTTGTTTAAAATTGATTTCTGCATATTGTTAATTCTACCAATGATATTTGTTTCAGTGTATAAAACAATATTTAACGACTTACTAATAAAGTGTTTTAGTGATGGATTAAAAAAAAAAAAATTTCGTATATAATATTATAACAGTCATTACATATAATCATTTATAATTAACTAGCTTTAGTAAAATGCTTATTGGGTACGATCCCTTGTGATGTAACTATTTTTTAATTTTAAATATTGAATGTGTACATAACTCATTTTGAATACAAATCCTTATCAGTGGAACTAATTTTGAGTGCAATTCATGTAAATAGAGATCTGTATATTAGTGCAAAGGTTTTTTAGGATATAATTGTTAATTAATTAATTTAAAAAGTGATGCAATGCAAAATGGTATTCGCTTTCTGGAAGATAGTCCTTCACCTCTAAAGTGTTTTCGAAGAATAGTTTGACAATGTATATAATCCGAAAACTAATCGAATTTACTATTGTCGCATTTTTTAAGAACTCGAACCTTGCCTAAGAGCAATACGTTTTACACAGTATTACAACAATACAAATCTATACGAGTTCAATTAAAATTGGAAAATATACTACACAATTTTGACGATTTTAAATATATTTACCGTTAAAAATACCCATGGTATGATAAAACATAGTAGGTATACATACTCTGCGCATGTGAAATCTGTTAAATTTGTCGTTCTCGGCGTTTTATATAACTACTGTTAGCAGATGAAATGTTCAAAAGTTCAATGAAATATCGTCATACATATGATAGAAGTCCATCTGCGATTATCGGTTTTCACAAAACGTTACGATCACACATTAATATAGATTTAGGTAATTAAAATTGTGAAAAATTCAACAGAAGTCCTCGCCTTCTCTCTCAATTATTTGGGACGGGCCTCCCTAAACTCACGTAATAATAACGGGATCACGTAATTGCGGCCTCACTTAACTCTTACGAATCGCCTTCACTTCACCCCACTTTTTCATATTACTCGCCATCCAATCCCCCTCACCTATTTTTCGGTCTTCCTCGCCATTTATTTCCATCGACACACATTTTCTTTACTAATCTTACCGCCTCTATATCTTTCCTCCTTAATACATGCCCGAGCAATATCAATCTAATCTCCTTAATTTTATTGTCTATCAAAGCTATTCTCATATTACCTCTTATGTACTCATTACTTATTTTGTCCCTTTTCTCTTACTAGACATTCGAAATACATTTAGTATGAAATATAAAAACTACAGAATAGACTACTATTTCTAATAGTACTCGCTGTTCTCGAGTTTTTATATTACTATTTTCGTCCGATGGCAGATAAAAATGTCCGACAAAAGTATAAAAAATCGTACAAATAGAATTTTAGACTCAGTCCCATAGTTCAGTTAAACAAATACCGTAATAATTTAAAAAGAAATATATATATATATAATAAATACTGGATAATTAATTTTAAATAGTTATTACAATTTTGTCCAAACAACGGTTACCCCGTATCTATTTAAACACCTATTATTATCACAGTGCCGTGTGTTTTTGTACAGAACAAAGACACATCCACAGAGATCGTCGTAAAATTTTTGTTTCATGATTAAAAAAATTCGAAATTTCAGACGAACGAAAAACGGAAGAATCTGAAAACGAGAGAAAAACAGTTTCAAAACTTCTATAATTTATTCTATTAATACATTTTGTTCCTTATTCATATTTGTTATAGCCAAGCCATTCAGCCTTCCTTCTGATATTGTTGACCTAATATAGGTTTTTATTCTTCTAAGAACACAAAACGTGCGTTTTAGAGTTTCAGAAGTAACAGGTAGTGTAGGAAATAACTTCAAAAGTATTTGAATGTTAGGTAAGAGATCTTTGCAGTGTAGCATTGCTTCTATTGTAGTTTGTGGTACATTTCCTGTGTCCTTTTTAATGATTTCTTCATATATATAACTCAGCACTTAAACTAGATATTGCGTTCAAAGGTAGATTATTTTAATATGTAGAAATAGCCGAAATTATTGAACAATCATTATACAAATGAAAATTACTTGAGATAAGCCTTCCAGTAGCAATACTGGTTTTAACCTTATGTCAAATCTAGAATATAACTGGGATAACGAATGATCAAGAAATGGAATAAATATAGATAGTTATTTTAAAATATTTTTCTGGAATATTGGAACTAACATTAACACGTTTAGTTTGTTTATTACAGATACCTCGTATTTTGATTTCAACATATACAACAGAAGCTAATTTTTTTATTAAATAGTTATCAAGGTCTCCTGAAATACTCTGTAATGCATTCTTTTACGGGGGATATGTCATCCAGAGCATTGGATTCGTATTTTTGTTTTCTTTGTAAAAGTTTTTACAATTGTAAAGTGTATAAACATGTAACGGATCCTTCTAAAGTAATAAGAAAATCAGGTTTTGCAAGGCTACTTTCATTCAATGAAGCTTTACTTGATCTTTTTTGATTGGTAACATTATGCTCGAGATAATCCAAAATAAAACAATGTAAACGAATAACTAAAAAAGTAAATGTCACACTATCTGCCGAGTTTTGCATGACATTTTTTACTTCTTTTAACAGCATTCACATCTTAAGTTACATCAAATTAAGTCGTTCCAATATTATTTTTTAACATCTCTGTTCTTTTGAAAGACGTCGAAAAAATTTTTAATAGTTCCAATTAAATCAATCATATTTTTATAGCAGAAACTTTACACGTCTTTGATGAATACAGATTGAATGAATGACTCAAGTAATAGGCATAGAAGGCCTAAGGATATTCATTTAAGATTAGGGATTAAACGGCGTTATATTTCCCAGATATATCCCCCATCGTAGCCTTGTCCTATTAAGTTATCCATACTTAAATCAAGTTTTACTAGCTCATACTTATAAAATATTTTGAAAATTTTACACTATCTATAATTGTTTGTTTTATAACAGAACCAATTGAATCAATTACCTCATTTTGAATAGTAGACCTATATATCTACTATAGAATAGTAGATTATGGTACAATATTTACTATATTATGTATCAAAATGCGACTGATGATCTCTATCACTAGATTCCATACGAAAATAACAAAAGGGAAATGCTTTTTCAATTATTTAAAAAAAACCGGGTTGCCTGATACACCTCCTAAAAAAGCCAATACAACACAGTGTTTACAATAGGATCCTTTTTTAATCTCACTTTAAGCTAATCACGGAAATAGTTCTAATTGCTTATATGGAAATTGTTTATTCTGTTTGCCTTTGGCACATGGCGGAAAATCATAGATTGGCTCGGGTACCTAAGTGAATTTCAAAGAATAATTATTTCAGAGGACTGTAAAGTGCGATTGACCAGAAAATTGGCAATGTTTATGAAAATGTCTTGACTTCTCCATATAATTTCGATTCGTAAAATAATTATAACAGTAATTTATTGCAATATTTATAAGATGATAACGTATAAACGTGCATCGTTGAAAAATAAATCATTTTCAAGGCACGATTAAGTTATCAACGGTTTTTCAATTGAAATAATAAAGTATTCGACGATCGGTTTGAATTACTATAGATAGCCCGATATCCTAGTTCCAATTCGTTCAGCTATATCAAGCGCCATTCCACCATACTTGCGTAAATATCAATTGTGTTATACCGGTGGTACGACACGAGCTTAGAAATCCTTTGTTCTCGTGAATTTACGTTTCGGTGACCTTAAATGCACGTGTTAGCCGAGAATCTAGACGAACGTCGCCCAGAAATTTGTGCGAAAACAATCATATTATGTTTTTTGATTTATCACATTTATTTACGGCACAGAACAAACGTATATATATATATATATATAAAAAAACCTCGCGGAATTCAAGTTAATGATAACGTGAGCAGTCACTTGTAATCTCTTTGACTACGGCCGACGGATGGCGGGGATCGTTAATCCGTAAAACCGTTGCTACGATCATGTGCAATATTCAGTTTCACAGCTGGTAATCGAATATACGTTCAGTTTTTTGGCTTCCGTATTGTTCTGCGGTCATGCAATTCGTCATTCGGATTTTCCGTACAATGCGTGCATATGTTGCGAGGAATGTGGCCATTTAATTCATAGAACGCATATGTGCGTTATGTTGCAATAATACGTCACGAGGGACGTATTTAGTTTTATTTTCCATTATACAATTGGTATTGTTATTATTTATTATTTGTCAATTATTTAAAGATAAAAACTATATCACACTCTATATTATTAGTATTCCGCGTTTTATTTATTTATTTATTTATTACGTTTTATACCCACGGGACGTTTAATAAAACTATTATAAATACCTTTTCGATTTCCGTTGCAATTCAACTCTGAAACTGCCGTATCACGAGGTTGTTAATTTCTATTTTCCTTTTTTTTTTTTTTTTTTTTTTTGATTGCCGAGAAATATATTTCGTTATTTTTGAAGCTCGTTACTATTTTTTTCCACAATAATTATCAGTCATCGAAGTCCATACACATGTAGTATACAAATTAAAAACATGTTTAGGGAGAAATCGCATATAATATATATGTGTATATATATACTTTATAACGTCTTTAGAGTTATATTTTAGAGTTATATATCACAATATGTTCTCTCGTCAGTAATTTCCACATATATATATATATATAGTTATTTATACTGCAATAGTGTTTATTTCAAAATTTATGAAATTAGATTATTGTCAATATTATGAATGGCAAGTTTTGCCGAAAAAATATTGTTCTATAATTTTTTTGTTAGACTAATGGTTACATTGTAAATAATAAAAATGATAAAACTACTTATATCAAAACTTTGTATCAACATGACGTATCTCATTGATCATAAAGTGTTATATTTGAGATAGTTATTAGGTTAATATTATATCCAAATACAGATCAAGATGGGCCCTTGTCTCTCTGCCCCCTAAATACCCTAAATACACGAGCAAAAACGGACCAGGAACTTAAATAAATAGTATAAGACGCTTTTCTCACGGAAAAACGGTTAAAAAATGTATACTATTTTATATATCTTATATAATATTTTATGACGGTGTGTGGGATTTAAAATGATGTATTTTATTATTTTGTGTAATTTTTAAATTACGCAATAATATTATGCATTTATATAGTTAGAAATAAGTAAATAAAGGAGATGTGATGTTTGGTTTAGTGATTTTGAAAAAAATTACTAAATCTTTCTTTTGAAATTATATTGAAATACAAAAAAATGTACACTGGGTACCTAATGCTGTTAATATTTTTTCACATAGATTTAAGAAAAATATAATTTCATAATATGTATAACGTATTACAAAATAATTGATTTATTTAAAACAATTCAAACACTTATTATTACAACTTAAATTTTACACGTTATTAAGATATTCGGAATTAGAACGAAATTCTATCAAACATTGGACGACCTGCGAAAACGATAATATTATAAATTATATTAAATTTTGAAAACAAATAAACGGGTGGTTTTAAACAGGAAAATATATGTATTTTTATTAAATATTTCGTTGTCAACATAAAAAAATAATGTTTATTCAATTTCGAATACATTTTTCAATTTAAATATTTTATTGTCAATGCACTTTCAATATATTTTATACAATGACTTTCATTGAAAAATGCTATGTGAGACATTATTTAGAACTATTCCCAATAACTTATTTATTGGATATTAACCAGTAGTATTCCTTCATATACTAACCTAACAACATTCTTAGTATGATTTGGTTTTATCTGGTACGAATACAATAAATCCGTAACTGAATATTCATTATATAGGTATTTTGACTTCTGTTTAAGTGTAACTCCAATAATGAACATAAAAACTTAATTTTTGGATACAAAAATACTATTTTTATTTTGAGGTTATTTTTGTGAAATATAATGTATTTTTAATGAATGTGATTTAGAACATATTCATACTAATTCCTCCATATAGCATTGTAAAATTGATAATATTTTAAAAATAGTTAGTTAGTAATCAAAAGAAAATATTTTAGAAAAATATTGTGTAAATATCTTATGATGATAACAAGAACATATTTTAGAAAAAAAAAATTGATTTATGAGGATTTCTAGAAAACACTCGAAAAATCGTTTGAAAATATTTTCAAAATATTTGTCGATGATTACAAGAAAATATTTTATATTTTTATATTTTAAAATGTTGAACTCGCTCCGCCATTTGTGGGGGGAAAGGATATGTCAAAAATATTTCATTTGTTCGTAGTATAAAAAATGTTGTTATATAATATAAGACATATTATAATAATATTATCCAATTTAATTTTAATAAATACCCAATCAGAAAATAGGTATACATTATATTATGTTTATTAATCTATATTATTATAACGTAAAATTACGTCGAATTAAATATGTATATTAATATGTAAAAAGCAGCAAGTTTTTGTTGAATAATAAAAAAAAAACTCAAAATTATAAAATAAAATATTTGTGGTGTATTTATTTTGAATATTGAAGTGCTTATATATACAAGTAAAACTTAAGAGATATTAGTAAACATGATGATGTGTCTCAGTGGGTAAGGAGTGGGATTTAAGCACGAGAACCTGCAGTTTAATCCCCGGGTTTCAGAGTTAGATTTTAATTTTCTCCCGCCGCGAAGAGAACATCAACATGTCATACCACGATCAACTTCCCCGTCGTCCACCACCGGAATCCACCCAAGATGTTTAATTTTTTTTTTTTTTTTTTGCGATTGAAATGAAAGAAAATATTTTTAAAGTATTGGAAGAAAATGTTTTAGAACTTCTCGGCCAAAAACCAATTGGTACAACGTTTTCCTCTTTATTTTTAAACATTAAATATCTCGAAAAATATTATCCATTTCCTAAATATATTTTTAAAATACGTTAACGCTGCGTGGACTTCAATTTAAAAACCCCGTGTAATAATTTGTCCTGTTATAGTAAAATATAGTCCATGTCACATTGATTTCACTGTTTCCGAAGACATAGAGGATCGAAAACTTTTAATTAAAACTGGGCTTCACTTTACTCTCCTTCGTCCTTCATCGTCATATTGTGTACGTGATGTTTGTGTGTATGTGTAACGCGTATACGAGTTTTTGTCCTGGGGGCAAGTTTTTGCCATAGTCCAACCGACAACTTCGCCGGGTACGGTATACCTATAGAATGTACTAAACTATGAGCACAAAAGCGTTTTGGTGAAACGGCGCTCTGGGTATGCAATATAGCTACTCCCGAGCATATATACGCAAAACATAATAACGTTATGTAGAAATATAATCTAATAGTACCGTTTTGTGCGAGTTGTGTACGTCAGGAAGAAGGAGTAACAATAATAACAATATGATAATAATAATAATAATAATAATAATAATGATAATAATAATGATAATAATAATAATAATAATATGCCTATTTTATACGCGTAATTTAATCGGCGGTCGTATCAAAACGGTCCGTAAACCCCGTTCATTGATAAACGTGCACGTTCGAGCTTGAAAGATCTATTATATACCTATATATATATATATATGTTATTATAATTTTTTTCCTTTCCGTAATATGTCCGTTTTTTTTTATCCCGAGTAATTATTCAGTGTTGGAAAATATCCAGAAAGTATCTTTATGTACGGTAAATATATAATCTCTATAAAGATATTTTACCTTATCTATATTTAAAATTAGAGTTATCTGTACTTATTAACCTTTATATAGGTAATTAATAACGCAATTTAAAATTATGATGAAAAATGTATAATTTTTAAAAACATGTATATAAAATTATATAATAATAATAATAATGAAAATAGGAAGTCAGTAAAGGGTGAAAGCACATGGTTCATTGTATATAGGATACCGGTGGTAGATACATTATTGAATTTGATAGCAATGATTCTGAGCGAAGTTTCGCTATATATAATAATATATGATTTTTATGATTTATATGTCTAATGAAAAATACAACGTCAATATATACAAAATACAAGTGTAAATTTCAAGTTTCTGGAATTTTTATTTTCCAATTTAAACTAATTTCCTGTCTTTTTGGTAATCTTAAATATAATATGTCATCTGTAACCATAACTAATTTATTTGTTATTTTTAATTTTATTTATAACATTTTTTCGTGATATTTCTTAATTTATAAAAGGTAGTTTGTTGTAACGCTTTTAAAAATTACATAGAAAATCAAAAATTTATCTGTATAAAATACCAATAACTAGAACAAATCTCCCACCAAAACCTTTATACCAGAAAACTTACATCTGTCCAAAAAAGTGTATGTACGCATAAAAATATATATAAATCGCTCAGAATCTAATATATATATATATATATATTACATCAAATATATATATTGAACAATAAAATGCATACTATTTATATTTAAAGTTTCTGGACTTGTTATTTTCTGAATTACGAGTAATTTACGGATGTTGACAAAATTTATTTTATACACGTGATAAACTACTGGAAAAATCAAAAAATTAGTTTTTAAAGTACCAATAAGATAAAATTGTTTTTTTTATTTTAGTTTAAATATGAAGATTGGATCATATTTGGAAGTAATTTTTCGAGACAAAAAAACAATTATTAGTGAATGAAAATTAGTACTAAATACTAGTTCAGAATTTAAAAAGAAATATGATGCATGCATACTTAAAATTTTAGACAACTATAATAAATAGTAGGTACCTAGTAGGATAAATAAAAATGTCTTAAAAGTCTATATATATATATATATATATTTATACCTATGTATAAAGTTTAAATATATATAATTCTTGAAAAATGTTAGTTATTTATTATGCGTATTAAACCGTATTTTAATTATGTCCTTTAAAGAGTTATTTGTTGAACAGTTGATATTTTGTATAATACTTAAACAAAATAAATTACATTTTCAAAGTTAAATTTGAATTTATTTAGATAACAAAGAAGTTACGGCATTTTTAGTTTTAGAAGTTTTTTATTAGCTGTGACTTTTTTGTAAAAAATTCTCCAAGATACCTCTTAAATATTTTTACCTTTACATTTAATAACAAGTATTTAAATTTAAAAACTTAAATTAAATATCACTAATCGAATTTAAAATTGCATAATATGATTTTTTAAAATTATTATTATATTTAATAAATTCAGATATATTAGATTTGTAACTTTATATTGATGTTAACCTATTAACATTTATAATTCTAATATTATCTCATTGCATATACGTTCAAATATAAATAATAATAATAATACATTATATTTATAAATGTTATATAGTTTCATATTATTATTATTTTTTTTTTTTACTTTTTAAAAAATAACAAATATAGGTATTTTTTTTAAACGTATATTACATTAGTAAATAGGTACATAATTAAGTATTAGTATTTTACGTTTTGACCATTTTCTTTTTTTCATTCAGATATATAAACAACAGGGCTGTTGAACCTATATTATGTTGATTATCATTATTGATGAATACAATTCTAATTTCAAATATACATGTTACGTGCCTAAAAATATATAACCGTATGTAATAACTACCTATATACCTACTTACTGATTACTACAAGAATTTTAATTTATTTAAATATTTTTAAAAATTAACTATATTTTTCCAAAAAAAAAAAAAAATTCAAAACCCTAAATGACGGTCTCTATAAATTCTCAGTCAGTCGATTTTGATAGATTTGTTTTTTTTGTTTTCAAGGTATATATCCGGAGGCGCAATGTTGTTTTCCAAATGGGAAGAATGGGAGTTCTTCGACGGGTCGTACTTCTGTTTCATATCGTTGAGCACCATCGGATTCGGTGACTTCGTTCCGGGCAGCAACATTACCGGGTCCGGCACTGAGGGCGCTAGTTCCATAAAAGGCGTCGAGCTCAGCTTCATACTGTGTTCGATGTACCTGATGCTTGGCATGGCGCTGATCGCCATGTGTTTCAATCTAATGCAACAGGACGTCGTGATGAAAATCAGGACGTGCACAGACATACTGAGAAGAATCACTAGGTGTAAAAATTGATTTACAGTTTAGTCGGCGTTCGGCGGCCCCACGGTCAGAAGGAAGGAGATTCTGGTGTTAAAACCACCTACTCCCCATTAAAAAAAAAAAAAAATAATAACAATAATAATAAAAAGCAATACGGTACATAAACGTATAAGCTTTGGACCGCATTCACGTTTTCTCTGCAGGTTACGGGCCTATGATAGACGTTTGAGTAATTTCTGTGCGTAAAATTCCAATATCGTATATTGATTTTCGAGTAAGGAATACCTTAAAACGAATTACAGTAATTTTTTTTGTTTTTTTTTTATTGTACTATTTTTAATTTTTGTAATAATTGTAACGCATTTTGTTTTTGTTTGTTTGCCTATTTAAATTATGTATATACGTCACTGTATAATGTTTTAATTTACGAGTTAGGTTTTATAGTTTGCCGCGAGAAATTAACAGTCTGACCGGCATCATGCTCCAAAAACAGAAACACATTTATCTTGCTGTCATACGACAGTTAATCTCGTGCACACCCCACACCCTTCACGCCTGCCCGTGTGATTTTAACTTACTTCGTGTCTCCTCCTGGTCCCGTTTTAAAGTTTACCCTTGTACACGTTCGTGTATAATTCATTACCATCAAATGCGTTATTAAGTGTGTCGAGTCTGTACGTTACGTAGCGCATCATATAAAGATACTGTACTCGTAAGCATAACAATAAACTGAAGACAACTCACGTCCATTGACAATAATTTTAAACACGAATTTCGTACGTATATTATATACATGTTATTATAATTATATTGTTCGTGTATACTGTATATATTTATCATTATTCACTCGAATAAATTATATGAAATTATTGTATAACGCCAATTTTTGTGTTTTTCGTTGTCACTATCGTTGATCGAGCATAATAGTATCGTTTTTTTTTTTTTTTTTCTTTTCAATAAAATTATTACTGACGAATCGACAGAAATATATATATATATATACATGAATTATTATAGGTACGACGCTGGTGATGTAAATTTTCACGACGATTTTGAAAACAAGTGTAATTCTATAATTCAAATAGTAACTATATACGGAACCAAATTTTGAAACTTAAAACGATTGGGGGGCCCGGATATAAAGTTGTATTTTTTATTATTATATGAAACAAATTCGTTAATATATGTTTTACGTCTATGATACGAACTAATATCAGAGTTTAATGTATGTTATATTATTGAAATGTCTCCAAGATACAATATTTACCTAGCTACTTTTACTATACATTTGAAGTAAACTGTAGTAACATTTTCGATGATAAAAATCTCGAAATAAAATAGGGCCGGATAAAAAGGGATGGCTGGCCCGATGTGGCCCGCGGGACCCTAGTTGTCCATCCATGATACACTTTATTATTAAATACTTTTAGTTGTTTAATAGCAAATGCAAAGATATTTTAAACTTTAATTTAAATAATATAATATGTTATCAAGTTTAAGCAACTTTAAAATAACATTATTCCAGGAATAAATGTACGATCATTGATCACAAATAGTAAAACATAAAAAATAAATGATTTATTCACAGAACATTATATGAACAGCGTATCACCAACTATTACAACCTCACATAAATAAATATTTTTAAAAAACATATATAAATGGAAATTTAAGACATTTAAAACCTTGTATATAACTATCGCTTTTTTTATTAATTATTATTTTTTAATTTTCTTTTGACTACCATATTACTTTTAAACTTTGAAATTTGAATGAATATGTGTTTAATGATAGTCGATCATCATTCTAAATACCTATAGCGAAATGAAAAATAGCATACGAATATTTTGAAAATAGAGTTGAAAATTATATAGGAATTGCGCCTGTAAGGAGAGAAAATGGAGACGGTTTATCTCTTCTTGGCTTGTTATTTCATACGAAACTAATTTATTATATTATTTTCTATTTTAAATAAACAATATATATTTCTTTATTGATTGTTCAGTGTTTATAAAATATTATATGAGTTTTTAATCATAGGTAGGTATAGGCGAAAACATAAGTACACTGTTCCGTCTGTTTCATCTTTCGTCTAGTAATTGAACGAATTAATTAGAGGATATGTACAGAAAATAAAAAACGAGAACCCGAGCATAGTGCCCGAATATTTTTAGTTAAATAATTTTTTTTTTAATTCTTATAATTTTCTATCATGGATCTTAGGTTTTTAAACAGATATATTGAAAAGAAATTCACACTCGGGTATAGTCAATATTTTTATTTTTAATATTTTGTATACTTACATTATAATTCTGCAATTATTAAGGGAAGAAGCATAAATTTATTAAGCGGGAACGTGATTTTCAACAAATATTGTGAGAACTCAACAATATGAAGTAATACTGATACAAGACTATTTTTTAAATACTTTTAAAATGTATTAAAATATTTTTAATCATTGAATTTTAATTTTTCATTATATTTCTTTAAAAAAAATGTCTATACAGAACCCCTTAAAAATCTTATGTTTTGCATAATTTTAAACTTAGAGCGTGTTAAAATATCAGCGCTGAAAATTTGCAATAAAAAACTCATGCTAGCATTTCTCCTTCTTGAAAACTTACAAACATCTTGGAAATATGAAACGAAAACAAATTATAGATAACAACATTATCTAGTACTCTACAATAGAATTTTATGGATATTAAAATTTTTATAAGAGATATTTATTTTTAAAAAATCAAAAAAAAATACATTTTTTTAATATAACTCATAAAACGTGTACAAAACGGCTACATAAGGTACAGCTAGATAATATTTTTTATAATAATTTACTTTTTGTTTTATCTTTCTATGGTGTTTTTATGTTGTTATAAATAAGAAATGCAAAATAAATATTTTCAATAAAAATTTTATAAATGCATAAAAAACAACCACAATAAAAAATTATATAGTAATGGAACCAATTATTATTAATTTTTAAGATGTATACAAACATTTTCCAATTGAAAACTTATTTTAATTTTTCTTGAAATTTTTAATAACTGCTTATAAAGAACTCCTTAAAAATGGACTCGCAGAAATTCTCTTAACAAAATTAGCAATTACGGCAACAACAGCAACGGCTTATTTAAGTACCTATTTGCTCATTACGTGGGTACGCATTTAAATAATTCCTAATATCATTAATACGGTAATAAGTCAAATTGATAAATACATTTTGTCTGTCCGTAGAAAAAATATTGAAGTTTAAAAACATTTTACCGAAATAAATAATCATGGTAAATGATAACACATTACTTATGTTAAGGTCATGGTTAAAAATATTTATTAATGCAAAAATTTTGAAGTCAATATTAATATTAATAACCAAAAATGACCGTGGTAGAAAATCGAAAATTTATGAAGTTTTTCTTAAATCTTTAAATTATATCATATGCGTTTTCCTATCGTACAAAACCACCCAACCTTCGCCTAACATTAAAAAAATATATTCATTTTAAAACAACTAGAAATTTTCATTTTCTATTGTTTATTAATTCCCAGTCTACAATATTTGTTTCGTATGACTTTTATTAACATATATTTTTGTTCTCATACTTTATTAGATATAATTTTCCCTCTAAAAATTATAAACATTTCAGACTAAAATAACATTAGTATCTTCAAAGCAGTTACAATGTATTTCAGAAATTTATCATATATGTGTATTTTAACTTTTAAATGAGCCAAAAGGCCAAATAAATTCTCGTGCCAATATATAAAAAATACATGAAAATTGTATATATTATTAAGTATACACATTGATAGGTCCATAATAAATTAGAATAGGATTACCAAACGATCATTAAAAAGTAAACAAACTGAAGATATTGTACCACTAATTATATATGGAGAATTTCATAATATTATAATGCAATTTTTAAACAAATACTTTTCTCTACATATAAATTATAATTTCGTGTTTTAAATTGTTTATTTTTAACAATAAAACGGTGAAAATCGCTGGTTGATTAATATTTAGTAATCCTGATAAGGATAAAATGTTTGTATAGTATGTACAGAAGCGTACAGAATGTAAGTACTTTTTCAAAACGTTGTTCTCTCAGACCGTGTAAAAACTCTTATAATAAAAATATTAAAATAAAATATTCCATCAATCCATCTAAACATCTTGAACTACAACATTAGAAATATTAAACGCAAGTCATCTTAACAAAAAACACATTTCTCCAGGCTCCAGTGAGACGAACCATTTATGACCATCGTGTGATCTTAATATACTCTCAAGTATTTGTACGGCGACCGTTCTAATAGATAACTCAGTCATCGAACCAGTAAAATATCGGATTCTAACAAGCCAAAAATTTTAATATTAAAAAAACTCGGGTATTATTGAAAATTAAAACCAAAAAAAAGTGGTAAACGGTTGCTCACCGAATGTGTTAAATTTGAAAGCAATTATTCTATAACACAATGTTAAGCGGAATTCAGTATAATATGCATAACTATTACTGCAAAAATAAAAACTACCTTAGTATGAAATTGAAAAAAAAATTTGACCTTTTTAAAATACTAAATACAATAAATTTGTAAGCCGAAAAGTGTATACAAAATTATGTATAAAATTACTTCAACAAATTACAATATTTTATAAAAATTACTGAAAATTGATCAAATAGTTATTACATTTTTACCACAACAATATATAGTTCTATAGTTAATATTTGGTGTAAATTTTAAATTGCTAAAATTATAATTTTTCGACAATTTTTTGTAGTATATTTTCATACAGAAAGTTATTTTAAAAAAATCATCTCTGAAAAGTATTATTTACAAATAAATAATATCTAAAAAGTCTTTACTTCAAAACTCCCTGCAGTCGACTCCTTCCAAATGACAATTATTTTGTTCAGGAAAAAATATACATCATATTGAAATCAAAAGATTCCTCGCTCCACTCAAAATCTAAAAACTGTTAATAAAAATAAATTAAAACAATTTTTTTTAAATTCTAAACAAAAATAATAAAAAAAATTGAAACTTTAATTCAAAATCGTAAAACCATACTCCATGAGGTGCAATCAAATTAAACTAAACAGGTAAGTAATTAATTCAATTTATTTAAAACTTATAAAATAATTATTGGACTCAGCTAGTACTCTAAATCCAATTTATAGTAATATCGTAACAAGTTTTTAAAAATCCAAATATGGTAATATCCATAACGGCGAAATTAAAATTATCAATCATTTTTTAAGTAATATATTACGTACTTAACAGTATTACCAATTGGAAAATTTTCCTGATATTAGTTTACCAAAATATATATACCTGGTAGAAAATAAATGTAAAGAAAGATAACTATAACTATAATTGACCACCTATAACAAAATATGTAGGTTTAGATTTATATTTAAAATAGAATAAGCAAGAAAAATAAATCATAAACTTAAATTATTACACCTAAAGAAAAAAGAAAAATGCAAAATATATTTGATATAAAAAAATTATATAACTGTGTCTTTTGTGGATTGAGTTTTTTCTTTTAAAGTTTATACATTTTTTTACTCAACACATTGTATTCTAAAGAAATGATTATATTATTGAATTCAAATATTGTCATATAATAAACAGTATTTATAGAAAACATATAAGACTTGTAAAATAAATATATTGTTCTTAACAACAATAATATAATGATCCTATTTACAAAGTCCAGACTGTAGGGAAATCAGACAATTCAAACCACTTTTGATAATATAAATAAACAAATAATTAATTGACTCGTTGTCAATTTTTACGTTTTGTTTGAAAAAAATTAAACTAAACACATACTGCAACATTATTTAATACTACATTAGTCAATTATTAATTAATTAAATAATTGAATAAAAACCGTCCAAAATGTGTATTCAACATTCTTAGACTTTTAGACTAAAAAAAATAATAATATGAATTATACGAAACGACGACGTCAAATGAAAAGGTTCAATGACTTTGTGCAAAAAATGTTTAGGGAATAATATGATAATGAGATTCGTTAAACAGCCATAAAATTAAATATTCCAGGTCGTTACATTTGTTAAGAAAGTACAAAAAATTCTAAAAAAAAAACCATTTGCACTTGTGTCGATAAAAAAAAAACACGTGCAGCATATAAGGCATTTACAAATGAAAAATTTTGATTTTAAATTATTTCATAATTATAAACTATATAATTTAGACGGTTGTTCAAATTAGTTATAATATCAAGTAATATGCTAGGTATATATAACTATTTAATAAAAATCTAATATAAAAATATCTTTAGAGTTAAGTACCAAGCGGGTTAGTACCTATAATTAGTATTAAAATATTTATGTTTTACGTTTTTCGAACCGTAAAACATGTATTAAAAATTATAATATTATATGGATTTAATTTTCAAAAACGTGATCAAATATTATGATCGTATAAGTTCACGGTTTAACACATATTGAAAATTTCATATTTTTCTGTAGGTTGAATTTCAAGCGTGTATAAATTCTGAGCTATTTACGTCAGCTAGACATAAAATAAAAAACGTGGACAAAATTAAATATTTAGAATTGCAAATCACTACATTTACATGCGCGTGCAAAACTTTCCCGAAAAACGTATAATTATAAAATATAATAATATGGCACTTTATTGTTTAATACTAATTAAACCTTGTCTAGTTACGCTGAATTACGTTCATTTGTTATAGGTATGGTAACATTTCTGGTTAGACATTTAAATCTTTAAGTATATTAATATTTTGCCGACCATTTTTTTATTGTATGATACATTTTTAATCAAATTGTAATTACACTGAAATTCGGTCACCAGTGAAAACGTTTAAACACGACATTTCAAATTTTTTAGCCGGTTAAGTTATACTACGAATGACAAAGTATTGTACATTAATCACGAGTATAGGTACATGAGTATACAAATATATATATTATATATATATAAATATTATACATTTATTATATTGTGATTCAGATTACTCTTAAAGGTTAAATAAAAATTTAATAATAAAATTTTTTATAAAAATAAGGGGTTCGAATTAGTAGATACTTACTTTGAAAAATGATTTGAAAATACCGTTTTTTATAACAATAGTGTGGCAAACATTCTCATAAAAAATATCCAGTGCCCCGTTTTAATATTGCCAATAATATAATTTTGAACTCCGGAACGTCGGAATATTTTAAAGTATAATAATTGACGATATGCATAAATATATATATACATTATACATACAACGATTCAAAATATTTTTACTTGCAAAAAATTGTTTGGCGTTAATAGTACTTTAAAATAGTTTTGTTTAAAAAAAAAAAATATGGTCCATTCAATTTGGGATCGAAAAAAAAATATTTTTATTACATTTTTAATAATTATTATATACATTTTTTTTCGACAGCGCCATCTTTTATTTTTATTGTTGTATTATATAACAGTACAGTAGTACCGTAGTTATACTATAAAAAAAGGTGGCACTGGGGTGCTAAAATCCCAGTAATTTTATCCCAATTATCTATAACATTTCGTCGACAACCCGCCACATTTGGGTGTTTTCAATTCTCTTAGTCTATAAATATACCAGATTTCCAAAAATGAAAATACCATAACAAAAATGATATGTACAATTTAATGAAAATGGCGCCCGGCTTTCGCCAATTATCACAAAACAATATTTATATAATTTATTTGAACGATTATGAAGGAATACTTGTACTTATCTTTGTTCAAAATCATTAGGTATTGAAGTTGAAAATTTAAAATCATACAAAATTTGACGCACTGAGAAGAGACGAAATCCGGCGACTACGTTAGCACAATTTGGTCGTAAACTCGGACATTGCAGTCATGCTTACATGTACTAATTCGTCATGTCATGGAAAACACGATTAAATATACAAGATAATTCACGAACAGTATTAGAGAAATCGCATTTTTTGACTAATTAAATTACTCCAGTCACGTTACGTATTTGTAATTAGCGAATAAATTACGGTTACATTACTTAAAATAATTTCTTTGAAGTAAGATTACTTTGATGTTGAACGGTATTAAGTTATTGTAATTAAAATTATTTACTTATTTCTGAACTCTCATTGAACTTTTTTTAATTTGAGAAATGCAATCTAAAAATAATTAATTGGTTAATCCATTGGTAATTAACATATTTGGGCCAACAATAGAACTCGGTAACATAATACTTACCTAATTTTGATTTACGAAAGACGAAATATTATAGAATGACCAAAATAATTTATAATTATGAGTTATAGTGTATTTTACTATAGCTAATATGAATTAGAGTTATTCTGAAAAATAATTATTTGAATGTAGTTAAATTGAAAATAAGTTAATAAAATAAATAAAGTTCATAGTAAAAAAGATTAAATTTCCATCTTGTACTTCAAAATCAATTAATTTACAGTAATTGTTTATAATTTCCGTTACGTTATATTGAAAACATAGGTACCTAAGCCTTAATTAACATATATCATTAAAGTGTTTTTGGGATTAACTTCCATCTTCATCGTTCTATCATATTTCTACATTTAGCACCTAACGTTAAATATAACATCGTTTAATATCCTTAAGTAAAATCAATTTAAAACCGTCATGCTTCGCATCCATATAAGATTATAATGCAAATGAGTGGAATTTAGCGTATATACGATAAAATAATATTGTAAAGTGCGTATCACTCGTCACGGCGATTTAAAAAGTTTCTTTATATATATATATATATATATAAAAAAAAAAAACATAGATAATAATCTTACACATGGCAAAGACTTCTCTCGGAAAATGAAATTACGGGTTCTATACCTGATTGCGTATATATTTATTGATCCATCGAAAGGTCCTTGAAAAATGACGTGATTCATTGAAATCCATTGATCACTCTATGATATCCAAAGGTGAATTTTTCATTTTTTTTTTTTTTTAAATAATTATTAATAAACTCGTGGTTTTCGTAAGTATAGATAACTGTTCGCTTCATTCAAAGGATCGTAGGGCAATAACCTGAATAAAAATAAATCGAGTTAGTGTATAATTGAAATATGAAACGACTGATCATTAATATATAATATAATACATATTATAAACTATCCTAACACAAGTTAGACTTAAAGAAAATGTTACACGTATGTGTCTTTTCCAGAGCCGTAGCAAGATTCGATAGAGCCCTTGGCAAAGAACCGAATTTCCGTCCCTAAATCGGTAATAAGGAAAAAAAAAGTCATCGATTTCCCGAAGTTGCGCCCCCCATTCCTTAAAAACCTAGTGAATAAGCAAAAAAAGAAAGTCGTCAACTGGATATTACAAGATTTTTCCCTCACCCATCATTTTTTTGTTGCGCCCTCGGCCTGAACCGGTTTCGCCAGGCCCTTGCTACGGCTCTGGTCTTTTTCAAAATCGAATACATCGTTACATATAATAATTATACGATATATTTAGCGATTGATTGTCCGAACGGATTATAATAATGGGTATAGGTGATAACATCTGTACGCAAAGTCGTGAACGTGCTCGACTTGTCCGGCGCGCGTTTCTAAAAATCGGCACCCACCTGTGGGCGTCATTTGGGGGGTGGAGGGCAGGGTGTGCAATGGCACCAGCACTAATTTAAAGGTGGCCTGCCAATGCTCTAATGCGCCGACCAAATTTTAGCAATGTAATAGTTAGAAAAAAAAGTCGAAGTCCGCTCGTTTACGTTTAATATAGCAGCACTATAGAACGTGAACGAAAATGGCCCGGGTGAAATGTATGTTAAAATTGTTAAAAAGCTCGTACACCCGTGAAAAAATTCCCGAAATGACGCCCCTGCGCCCACTGTACTAATGCGCTGGCGCAGTGTCCGTACACCTAACGAAAAGACAACGAATATACAAAAGGCACGAGGATAAATATACGATGTCATCGGCGCGCCGTCGTAATAATGCGCGTGGCGGTAATGTATGTATTTCGGGCTCGGAATTCGATTACCCCGTCGAAGCGTGTCTACACACGACGGCCGTGTATGCGTACGGATTATCGCGATAACTCACTGGAATATGTTTTACATTATGCACTTTGTCGAAAATGCTTTCGTTGCGATACACACGACCACATAACACTGCAAGTATATATATATATATATACATACACATTACACACACACACACACATATATATATATATATATATAAGTACGGTATTTACCATAACCGTACTGTACCAAAAACGATTTGCCCGCGTTACCAATAATATAAAACGAATACAACGATATTATTGTGCTCGGCGATGATATATAACGATATTATACGATGAGTGATAAAAAAAAAAAAAAAAAAAAAAAACGAAACGAAACGGAACGCGCATTTATATGAAAAATCTACGTCGCCAAAAACAGGACACGCACGCACGCACGCCTGCGTATACGTTTCGGTAATGATCAAAAAGAGAGGGGCGGGAGGTAATAAAGGGGATATAGTAATATGTACGTTTAGGATAGAATTAATTATTGAGATGTGAAAATTACCAAGACATTTGTCTAAAATGAAGAAGGGAGTTTTATCAAGTTATTATTTTTATGAAAACAACACGAAGAATTCGGGGTAATGAGTTCGAGAATTGAACATGGATATAATAATAAAAAGGTAAATAATGTTAAATTACCTGCCGGAGCTCTTGTCAAACACGTTTGTTGAGACTTGAGATCGTAGATAATAATGTTTAGCAGATGACTCGCGGTGTATAGGTCTATTCGCCGAAGAGTGAAGAGATATTATAAGGTATATTATGTGATTCGAACGATTAAATTAAAAAAACACTTTATAATTAGATTAAGACAATAGACGATAATACACAATCAGAAACACCAATTTTACTTGTGAGATAATTTTGAGTTGTAGTTAGTTGAATGTGTGGCCACACACTGAAGGGAGAGCAGTCGACCGATGGCCACTCTGCGGTCATTTTGTTATATATTGTAAGGAGGCATTTCCCCTGCAAAGAAGGGTTTTTTGTTTATGTGTGCAAAAATTGTTGTAAACACGTGCCCGTCTCATAACAATATTTTACCTGTACAATTACTGCGCAAGGGCTTTGATATTTTAAAACGAAACGCGTGTGACCATTTTTTTACGCCAGCTCTTTCCCATCGTGTGCGCCTATGCGGTGTATGTATGTTCGTTTTTTTAACCTTATTCAAATATCATTCTAAGTAGTATACTTATTGTATTTAGGTACTATCTATATTTTACTTTTTAATCGTTTTTACTTTTTTTTTTACATAGTTTCCTTGTAATTCAATATTTTTATATGAGGGTATATATTGGTGTATCTGATATATGCATTTTCATCGTATTTTATTAACATTCCGATAATTACATTATATATGATTGTTATAGCTGTCCGTTCTCACGGTATTCAATGATGATACATAATTTTAATTGTATATAAAGAAAAATATCCATTACATTTTTATAAATTCTTTTTTTTTTTTTTTACACGTGTGCATAACATAACGTTTCATTCGATAAAATCGTACGCGTCTTCGGCCCGTCTCCGTCGGCGTATAAACGCATTACGTTTTCTGCGATCGAGTCCCCTGGCGAACACGTTTTTCGCTTTTCGTTTTCGACGGTTTTACGCCGGCACGACGCGAAATATTACGTACGTACACGCACGACGGTAAATTAAATGCATGTGCATCGCGGTGGTGCATCAACGCATCGCCTTCCGACGAAATCCCTGCAAATTTATATTCGCATCCGCGTGCCTCTACGAATTGAGCGTATTTCGCGGCCCGGGCCGGGCTGTAGGTCCGAATAAATGACGAAACGCAGTCCGAATACGCACCGTACTTATGTAGGTACTTAATATACGGGCCATAATATACGAGCCCGATCGAATTATTTAATCGTGTTCACTTTTGATTTATTGGCAATTGAAAAAAATTAAATGTAAGTAACTTTAAACACTATATGTGTATATATATTTTAAAGGCTATATAGCTGACATCAGTATCGTTTGTGGTTTCGAAAATATACTGCCAATTTGAGGAAACAACAAATTCATTACAATTTTAAAACGTTTTTTGAATTTAACACACGCGACGTACGATTTTCAGTGATAAAAACGTGCGCACACGAAACAAACGAAAATGTATTGAAATTCATTTTTCCGTTAAAACGCCTTTTATGAGATGTATTATGGTCAGTATTAGGAAAAAATCATCTTTGTTTATAAAAAATACTAAAAAGAAACGAGTGAGAAAATCTCTCGACCGAACTCATTTTACGAGTTTCTATACGTTTTAAAAATAAATACTTTATATGACTATATTAATATTACATTTAAGAGGTTTTAAAAGCAACTATATTATCAGTACGCAAAAAATCACGATACCCATATATTATACCTAATAAATGTCGAAATAAAAATGGTAAAATGTCATAACACAATAAGTTGGATACCATGGCAACGAATCATGTCAGTACGATCAGACAGATGGACGGACGACACGGACGTATAAGATTTCTATATACCTAATGCGTAGTGTAAAAACCCTAAAAATTTGTCAGTAAAAGTTCGAAGTACCTCGCTCGTTGGATAGGATACAGCATTGATGGATGTATATGTAATTTTAAAACAATAATAAACAGTATTTTTCGACTGTCGAAAAAAGATAATGAAAATATTTTGAAGTGAATATTTGTGAAAATTTTTTTTTAAAAAAAATGCATGTTGTATATTTAATACTAAAATAAAGTACGTATTGTAAAAGGTTATAAGTTTCTAGAACGATTATGTTTAGAGTCACAAGGAAACAAAGCGTTCTGTTTTTTGGCTTTCCTATCATTTAAAGGCTTGGACACAGAAAGTGGTTTTTCGCGGTGGACACTGGTCTTTGTCGACGGTAAAATAGGTGCTAAAATTGTGTTTTAAGTTATATTATATAATCACCATCAAACTGAAGGTAGTCGTCTATCGTAGTGTTTATAATATATTAGTTTATAGTTATATAAATTTACAGATTGGTGAGCGTTCAAGTGCGCAGCTGGACAATATGGCTAAAGAATCGAAAATTCGACTAGGGTGACTACATATATAGGTCTACATAACAAAACTTTGATTTTGTTCCCCCTCCCCAACCGTTATCTGCGACACTATCCTATATTTTTATTTATTTCGATATTATATAATTATATTGCATTTTCTTATAAATGTTCCAAACAAAAAATCGTCTATAACAAAAAATACATTTCTGATACTTTTTTTTTTATTTTATTTTAATTTTATATACTTTTTGTTAAATAATACGAACATAATTATTACATTTTTTAAATATTAGTATTAAACGTACTTTTATCCTACTTAAGAACTCTTTTAATTTTACAACACTATATGAATATATATATATATATAGTATATAACTTATATATATATATATATATATATATAGGTGTTATCATGATAATTTTATCAGAATTCACATTTTGATGGTTCTCTTTGCACCCTTTCATTACTTTGAATAACTTATTGATCAGTTATTACAATATCAAAGTACGCAATACAATATTAATTATGTTAATATTGTTCTAAATTTAGTCATTTTTTTGCCAGAAATAACTTTAAAATAATGTTAAATACAAAATAATCGGTTAAATAAATAGAAATATTTCGAATATTTCGAAAATTATTTATTTATATTTAATTATTTTTTTAATATAATTTAAAGCTTTATTTTGAAAATTTTAAATTTACAAATACCAAACTTACATCATTCGATTCATTTTATTGAGATCAATCAAAAAAGATATAACTCAATTTGTGATCCGATCAACTGTTAAGAAGTTACAGATCAAATTCTGAATTTATTGATTTGGTATACCCGAAGAATCTCTTACCTAGTCGAAAAGAATTGAAATTTTACCTGTGCTTTGAAAATTATATTTAAAGAACACAGAACCTTTATATTTGTATTGTAATTGTATTGCCATTGATTTATTTGTGATTGGATTTTAATTTTTGTAGAAATATGATTTTAAATGCACAATTTTAATTTTAATTCTAATACTATCTCGATTTTTGGAGAAAGTAAAAATATGTAAAATGATATAAAAAGCATACCGTTGAAAAATTGTTGAGACAATGGGAAACAATGCGGAAAAACTGAAGATGTCCGTTTTGAATGGGATGTATGGTAACGAGACGTCACTTGAGTACTCACGAAGCTGTCACCACCAGATGAGTTATTACCAGATCGCTAACAATATTAGATCAGGTCTACAAACTTTTGTATATACTTTTCTATATGCACTTATAGAACACGTTTTATAAGTTATATATAATATTAAAAATCGAAAAATATTTCTTAAATAAATATAAATCTTCGAATAATAACGTATAGTGAATAGACTATATAGGTAAGTGGAACACTACATAATATTCTAAATGTATGTAGGCATAATTTGTTTTTGTCTTTTGTTTGAAAGATGTTTATAAGTAAACAAAATTGAAAAACTCTAATACGAGTATTTCTATAAAAAAGTAATGCGTAAAATGTCTAAAATATTCGTAATCGATGGATAATTTAATAGAAATCTTTTATTTTTCCATTGTTCATTATAATAACATTTAAATCCTCATATCTATACTAACGTATCGTCTGTACGTTCTGGGGCACAAGGTGAATCATCTGATGATTTTTCTCATTCGTAATGTAAAATATGACTCATAAATCTATCTGTAAACCTACGACAAGTTCGGAATTACGTTAATAACAATAAACCATAAATCAAAAATATTTATATATGTTATTATAATATTATATAAATGGACCTTGGACAACACAAATAAAAGAATTTAAACTTTCACGCATTTTACATAGGTATTACGTGCTAACAAACCATAAATTATCGGTATTTTTATAACATTGAATATATTATAATTATACTATGAAGGAATGTAAAAATTATTTCAAAAAAATGATTATTGAATAAACAAAATATATAAGTACAAATTATATTTGTTAGATATTTGTGTATTACATACATTTAAATTACAATTTTGACGAAAAAAATTTAATTTATTATAATGTTTGTTATATATTGTACACGATAATAATAATGATTTTTTTGAAAATTGTATTGATTAAGAGTTACATTTTATTTCTTTATTTTTATTTTGAGTATTGTAAGTGCTATAATTACAGGTGAAAAAAAAACTGGTACATGACATAGTTATTTTCAACATTCGTATTCACTTTACAAAATATAATTTAAATAAAACATGTCATATTAAGGATAAAGTATACATGATTTTATACACACAAAAAAGTGTTCTTTGTTAAAAATCCCCATAACAGATTCCATTTTTACTATAATACATAATATAAGTCATACCACATTTTGTCAATGTAATGTATGTTAGATTTTTTTATGTAATTTTAGATTGTGGGTGAAGTGACGAAGCTACAGTGGTTTTACAATAGTATTTATTTATTATTAATATTATTATTATTATTTTTTTTTTTTTTGGAAACGACTTTTTTACCAGAATACTTAAATCAAATTTTACATGTGTACTCATTTTCTGTTAGAAAATTTGATGATTATGGTAATTTTACGAGGTAATTTTTGGATATTTTCGATAAAACTTAAGGAAAAACTACCAAAAAATAAAAAAAACTGATAATAAAATGATGACTTTGTCAAAATCGATAAGATTGTTTTTTCATAATTTCGAAAATAATTCTTGATTGCTAAAATGTACACTGAACATGTAATAATAACTTAATACCTACCTTAATGCTTTGATAAAATATTCAAAATTATTATTTTCCAAAGGGTGTGCTATTTATAGCACATATTTATATGTGATTATTATGTCCTAATACGGATAATTTTAGGTTTTGGGACAATGTTAAACGTACGTTACTCTTATAATAGACGTACAATTTGTGCGTTATTTATTTTTTCAACATATTTTTTTCCATTCATAGATTTTTATAAGATAGAAACATCTTATGTTTACATTTGATGACACTATAAGTTATATTTTAAATATTATCACTATTCTGTTATACACATTATAAATATTTTCTTTCAATAAAACGATTGTGAGTGAAACTATAATATACTATAATATATAATAGCTACAATAATATTAAAATATATTTCTTTGCAAATATTGCATACTTGACCTAACCTAACTTTGTATTGAAATATCTTCAGTCTTCAAAATTAAAATTACCACTCTTATGACATAATTAAATACTCATTTATTTATTTCATTACACTGACAATTCTCAAATTATTATCGGTATCTAAACATTATTACCAAAAAATGTATAACGTCAATAAATTATGAATAATCTTATTGGAAATATCAAATTTCTAGGACTATTATTTTCAGTTTGGTTCGGTTCTGTGGGTATAAACACCTCAATCAATTTTAACTTACGCGGGTTGTTCCGATATGTGTTTTGGTGAAAAATCCACTAGGAAAACAGAAAGAAAATACCAAAATGGGTAAAATTTTATTTCGAAAAAAGGAAATTGAATGGATAAAATTATTATCCGGTCGAAAAAGTGTTTCCGAGAAAATACAAGATAATCTCGGAACGCTCAAAATCTATAAAGTGTCACATACGCCTCTTTTTGCCTTTGCATTGAATACGCAATATGTACCTACGTAGGTGCTCAGTATATAAACTTTGATTTATAAACACTTAACATATTATTATCGCAGTCTGCGGCCATGATATATAATGCAGTGCTATCACAACATATAACCATATACCTAGTATACGGTTGATGTATAGCGTACTTTTTTGGTGAAATATACGTTGAAACTTTGGATATCACAAAATATAATTCAATTTGTGTACGCATTTTATATAAAATATGTATCTATATATATAGGCTTTATGTTATATGCTGTATTCCGAACTGTATAAGCGGTGGATGGGTGCCAGAAGAACAAAACACCAATAATATATATTTTAATTATTGTGTATATATACACGAGAGTAAGAAGGAACAACGTTATATTTTACAATGCCATCAGAAGCGGTCACAAGTCATAGAATTAGTTTCATCCAAAAATACAATAATATATAAAATATCTTGCAAAGGACGAACAAGAATATATTTTACCAAGAACGGGCGTAAATTACAGTCGTTTCATTTAAGTTAATAAATATACGGTTAAAAAATTTAGTTACTCGTTTTTTTCCTTATTGACTATATATCCAAAAACTTATCAAATTATCTGGTTAAAATATCTACGAGCAAATACATTGAATACCTACTCGGTTCATTTTTGTACATTCAAAGTTAAGTTAAAAAAAACGTCTTAATATATCATACGGACAAAGTTTCATTAGAAAGTAATATGTATGACTATAACTATTTAGATATAAGTATCTAGGTGTCCATTTTTGTGTAAATAGTTTATTTTTATTATTAATAAAATAAAATTCAATATTTTATAGGTAAACTCGGCCATTACACGGAAAATTGAATTTTTAGTGCATTATATTACCTTTTACATAAATTTTTTTTTTTTAATCATGATAATTGGCAGTTTTCCATAGAACACATTTAGCAGGATGACTACACGATTTATTTAATTATTAGAGTTATTCGAAAATCAATGTTTATGTTGAGCTTTATATAATATTTTTGAGTTTAAGCTCCAGAGATATTGTAGTCAAAAAAGGAAAATATATTTCTGTACCTTAAAGATACTATGTATATATATAATTTTTAAAATAACGAATTTATTAAGTTATTATGCTTTTTAAATTAGCCATTTTTTCACATCGAAACAATTCACCACAATATGTGTTCGGTAGCTATTAAAAATGTGTTAGCGAAATTCCGTCGATTTGTGTTGGTTATGTGTAATGATTAAAGTGAGGGAGACGGAGGAGGGCGGCGCACAGTGATCTGAATCCAATATTTAAGCGGCCTAAAGTCCAAAAATAATGGTAATTTAATAATGAAAATAATCTTATAATAATATTATAAATTGCTTATTAAGTATAAAAATCTACAATAATGACTAATTAGGTTTTACCTAGGCAGAATATACCTACTATTTTCTGATTTACTCGTGCGCTGAAACTCTTATAGCACTTAGATTTTTTAAATTATTTAAAAATAATACAAATGAGTTTCGAAAATAAAGATACGTTACAATTATTTTAATTGGTTAAATTATAATCTATGTAATTTACAAGTAGGGAAACACATTTACTAAAATTCTAAATTTTAAGTGAGATAGATAAAAAAATAACTAAAAAATACTCTTATTCAGCACATATATTATATATATTGAACAAGTTATTAGCTTTTAACTATAATCAATTTTATTTACGTCTATTTGCGTCTGAATTCATAGAAATTATTTTTCTGAAAAAGTATTTAGTTTGTTTCAGTGGTAATCCATATGTGAATTTGTTACAAATTAGTTTTCAAATATTAATGACGATTATTTGTGCAATGATCTTTTCGAGTTATTAAGAAATATAGGTCTATTAAATCCTTATTCTATTAAGACAAGAATATTTTGATTTACTGTTATCAAGGTGTAAAAATGAATATTGGAATATTGGATACGAGAATTTACCCAAGAAAAAAATTGTAAAATGTATATTAGTATTACAAAGATTATGAATGAAGAGCTGTCGTAATCATTCAAAGTTTATAGTAACAAATTGTCAGTGGCTAAAAACTAAGTGACAATTGCCAATAAAAATAAATTTAGTACTAATAGTGGTAGGCCAACTTTAGATTTTGATGAATGTTCCGTGAAAACGAAAAGGCGAAATATAAAATGTATATCAAAACAATTTATATCCAATAATTTAGCAGCTAATTTATTAAAAAAATCAATTACATCACCATGTACAATTTCTAGATCTTTGAAAATTATTAAACCTTAAAAAAATTCGTTATCAAAGGATGCAGTTATTCCTTATTACTCTTCTAATGAAGCTTTAGGGGTTATGTTAAATAATGACCTAACAAAACAAAGTAACGTAACATAAAAAAAAAACAAATTAAAAATTTCTTGGACGATAATGTATAATCTTGATTACTACTACATGTTGAAAATTAAATAGATATTAATATTTGGTTTTAATTCAATAATTGGTATTAACGATATTTGTGTCTAAGCAATATTTGTTGATATTTATTTGTTTACAATTAAAAATTAAGTTTAAAATTAAATTATGTACTTTGAAAAAAATCGTATTGATGTATTTATTTATTATTTTCTTTATTCTGAGTTTTGGCCGTCTGAAATTAGGTTTCAATTTACTGTGCGTCCCCTTTAGTTTAATTTCCAAGGGGATGGTTCAAATAAAAAAAAATAATAAAAATTACATGTAAATACAATAAAAGTAAAAAATATATATTTGGTGTACAGATACCGCAAAAATTTTAATGAATGATGAACCATGGTTTAATAATAATATGACCCTCTACTGACGAAAATACGTTAGATTTATTTTGACGTAGACGGAATTTTTTATTTATTTTGTTTATATAATTTTATTAGTTTCATAATATTATTAAGTATATTTTAAAATGATACACTATATTTTATCTATATAGGTATAATAATAATTTGTTTTTTGTTTCATATTTCTTGCATATTTATAAGTTGATACAAATGCAAAATGCTAAAACAAGTTTTTTATTAAAAATTATCAATGTAGTATCCTCTTAAGACTGACTTAAATGTTGTTTTTTTATATAATTTTATACTTATAATGTTATATATATTATGAATGCTAATATTAGTGCTATGCTTATGAATGTTTATTTGAAAATTGAGAAAAAATTTGTTGTTTTGTACATAATATTAAAAAATTAATAATATGTTATAAAAATGGTATTTAGTTAAAAATTGTTTGCGAGATCTATATTATAAAAAAAAAAACTATTTCGGTAAAAATATATTATGTATACCTTATAGTTACTATATGTATTATTTTTAATGACAGTTTGATTTTTTTACTGTTCTTATTTAAAATATTCTCATTAAGTGTCCAAAAAATTTCAAAGCAAAATGAAATAAGGTTTTACGGTTTAAGGGATGCTTTTTTTTCAATTAACTTTAGTTAAACCTTTTAGTAACCCCCAGCAATTATTTTTCACTTTATCCTCTGGCTATGACAATGTATAGAAAATTTAAAATACGATTACTTAGGTATATACTATATATAACAGTTAACTTAGGTATATATTAAGTACATAAACATCAAAATATGTCATATTATTATGATAACACTTAAAACCTAATCAATAATATAAGTTCTTCTCTAAACAATTTTAAAAATATAAGCGCATCGCACAAATTATTAATTATAATAATTTGTTACTCTAATATGTTATAAGTTTGACAAAAACATTTTCATGGTCCCTACACTACAAGCTTTATCTAAAATTAATTTTTTTCATGAAGCTTTCAACAAAATCAAATTTGTTTCTAGGGGGTTCTAAAAAGTATACGAGCTATTCAAAAGACAATTTACAAAGAGTATAAAAACTACAAGGTTCAATACTATAACACTAAGGGTACCCGCAGGAATATAATACAGGAGAAGGTAAAGTATAAAAAAAAATGCCATTTACCTTAAATTATAAGACAATATTAAGAATAAAATATTATTTATTAAATACCTAAGCAAGAGAGCCTTATACTAATTTTAAATAGTGAATCTTAAATTAAAAAAATAAAATAAAAATTGGATACCAAATTTCAGAAATAATAATAGTATTTGGGTACCCTATTCTACGGTTTAAATACTTATTGTCCGTATTTACGCCGTGGGTGTGCGAAGAAAATTTAACAATAGGCTAACCAGATTCTCAGTCTGGAGAACAAAGGACAATGGAAAATAATTTTGACTATATCATGTTCAAATCTAATATTACGCAACTATATACATATATATACACATATATATATATATATGTATATTTTGATTAAACGTTTCGTAGAAATAAATTTCTATTCGATAAATGTTTAACACGTTGTCGTCAAAGAAATTATAATATAATATTATTGTAGTTACGACAGATCGCGGGTAGTGGAATATAACACTGGTAAAAAGACGCATAATCACCGAGATCAGTGAGTCACGAATCGAATTAGGCTCGAGGGAAGAAGAAAGAATACAAATAAATTAAACGTCTTTGAAAAAGACGCTGTTCGACGAATTAATTTGCACTCCAAAAGCGTCACGTATAATATATAATCCCATCTTTTGAGTAGCGAGTAATTTATTTGGCACGTTACATATACGGGAAAATAATAGGATTTCAGGACGAGAATCGTAGTAGACCTCGGCCGTTCACGAGTAGCTTCAATTGTGCCGTTAATCCGACGCTGTATACAGAAATTCCGATTATTTGTCTTCATAATCAACAGGGATGTTATCAAATCCAATACGCTGTAAATATGTGCAGATTTATTTGTTTAAAAGTACCGTTCTTTGGAGATGTGTAATTCATGAACGAACTAGTTCAATGAAAACGATCTGATATTGTAACCGGTTCGTTAATCTTTCACAAATTAAAATGAACTAGTTTTTTTTCAATTTTGAACGACTTGAAATTGTAAACGAACGATTGAACGATGAACGAACCGTTATATTCTGTGGTCTAACTACGCGTACGGATCGCGTTACGTTACCGATTCTCTCAATGAACAATATGTTATCTAAGCAACAAATCATCCAAAACTGTGACACACAATCAGCTTATCCAAAAAAATATGTGATAAAACAAAATAAATTTGTATCATATATTGTTTTCATAAAACTGAATAACAGACTATTAAGATCTATTAAGATCTTATACGGTTTATAGTGTTAACGTTGATAGAACATTAAAAACGAAGATTGGTAAAGATTTAAGACTCAATACGTGTACAATGGCAACATTGCGTCCTTATCACATGTACGAATAAGTTATGAGCAATAACAATAGCTTCATTGAAAGGGGGAAGGGGTAAGCGAGCGACGGGTGTACTTTACGACACTACGGTGATTAAATGTACTAGTTAAGTATTGAACGTCATGAAATTATGAACAAACGAACGATTCATGAACGACACGATGGAATATGTCTTTCAATATTTTAATATTTGAACGAAATGAAATTACGAATAGACGAACGATTGAACGAAATGAACGATATGTATGGAATACAGTAAAACATTCAGTTCGTTCAATGAACTGGTTAATTTTAATGTACGATGATCGAAGAATTAGTTCACCTAAATTAACGATTAGTCCCATCTCTACTATTCTTAGCTCCGCGATTAAAATATTGAAAAACCGAGTTTCATTCGTGATACGTGGACATGCAATAATAGTTCGACAACTGTAGACTACTGCGATTCAGAAAAATACTTTTTTCGTGACGATTATTATAAAACAATAGTTAGGAAAGCCCATCATCTGCTGGCGTGCTAAACTTCCAGTTTATATACGTATTTCAAAACATTTTATCTTGATTATATTAAAAAACAAAACAAAAAATATCTATCACCCCAGTAATCAAATCGACGACGTTCCCATAATAACTATGTAATAAAAATATTATTAATCTAATAGTATCCATCTCCCTGGTAACCAAACAAATAACTCATAACTATGTACTAGTCACTTATGATAAACTTATGTTTACAAACCTAAATGTATAACACGTTAGGAAAGGCCACTCTACGAAGTGAGAGTGGGCTCTACTAGCGTGCTAAATTACTGGTTTCTAAACGTTCTAATAATAATCTTGAAACATTATAATACAAAACGAATAATATCTATCTCCTTGGTAACCAAATAAATAATCGTAACTATGGACAGACGTACAAACGAATGGATACAACGGGCATATAAGGTGTCTAAACTAGATATCTGTATAGTAGGTAGGTATGCGCATCCGCCATTTTGGTTGCAAAAAGACCTGATAAATGATAACATATATAGGTATCAATAATAATAATGGGTAGTTTAAGTTTTGACATTTTATAGTCAGACAGTCGTGTTTTAAATGTTTTAATTAATAAATTCATTGAAAATTTCTCAAGAACATTGTAAGTATTATTTTATATTAAATATCATTATTAAAAATCTCATATGCAGAAATGTACGGTTTTTTAAAGTTGTATTTTATCCTACATCCATAAATCACTAATATTATTATGATTATTATATTTAAAATCCTGAGTTATTTGACACAGAATTAACTATTAATTAATTTCAAATTTAAGTAATGTTATATTTATAGGCAATTAATACTGATACTGATATAACAAAATGTCGATGAGTCAAATGAGTAAAAATACTGGTAAATGTGTTGAACCAAGTCAGATACCAAAAACTGGAATAAGTGATGTACATATTATGAAATCTATTTTGTTATTTAATTTATAATGAAATATCCTCAAATACACCTGTTAACTTGACACAATTGCATGGTATTATTAATCTTTATTATTCAATAGGAAATATCGATTAAGGAGATTAATATAAAAAAATGTATGGCATTGATTGAAGAAAACATCGAATTGCAAAGAAACATGACATAATGGTTACAATTAGAAATATACAGCTATTACAGTTATTATTTTGTTTCATTTTTATTTTTATTTTTTTTTTTAATAATAATAACAAAAACAGTATTAGAGATGAAACTGGTAAAAAATCTCGTTGTCAATGAACAGCAGTATTTAAATAAAGAGTTTAACGAGTACCTACCATTAAAATTTTGAAAAATACTTACATGACAGAGACGAGAAGATTCTGTTGGCTTCCAACGATCTCGTCTTGTGTTTCTTATCCAAATTTGTCTTCGTTCGGATTGAGCTGGAAATCGAAATAATCGAAACCCTCCACAACTCCGATTAGTGCAATTTACTGCTGAACACAACATGAATAAAATTTTCAAAAAATAATGAAAGTAAATTTAAAAAACGATAATCCACAAATTGTTAAAATTCCAAAAAATACGTTGATAAACGACGGCTATCGGGTATTTTTGCAACCAAAATAGCGGATGAGCATACTCATATTATATAGAGCCTTAGTCTAAACCATTATGTTAATAAACGTAAAACTATATAAAAAATAAATAAATAAAATGCGTACCTATCTAATACCTATTTAATGGTATGCAATTCTAAAACGAAACAAGTGCTATCTTATTGATTAATAATTTATTTCATTTTTATTGTGTTATCGAACTTCATTGATTTTTTATTTGGTTTGGATATTTTTTTAAGTTGTTCAGTTGAATGAAACGTGAACTGGCTGAATGATATTGTATAGGTAACTAAAAACAATAATAATTTCCCCTAATTAGAGAAGTATTACAGACTCCAATATCGTAGTCGCGCAATTACGTACGGTTCGTTGTAGTGATGATGGGCACTATCAAACTGTTAGATAGATATCTACTTCAAAAATATTGGCTTCTTCAACGGCCCGAACTATTTGGATTGATTTTAAATTATTTAATTGTTCATAAAATATAATATTTATTCGATAAACACTCGTAAACAATATTATTATTTCAAAAATAAACATTGATAATTGATAATAAAATATAACATTTATTGAATTATTGCTATTATAACGAATAGTAATAATATGATAAAGACCACTAAAATAATAATAGTTATTACATTATTAATTAACTTTAAAAGAATACAAAAGTGATATACCTAGTATGAATATCTAATGCATCTACTATCTACTATCAAGCCACTAGCATCTACTGTCTACTCGTACAATCTAGTTTGAAATATATATGTACTATATGTATATACTGTGTATATACATTATATATATTATATACATTGTATACTTGTGTCACTATCTCATAATCACTACGTGGTCCAAATATTTTATTATTATTATTATATATATATTATATATATTATATTATATTATTATTATATTATTTTTTATTTTATTTCTAGTTGTAGAATATTTCACATGCATTTTATACATTCTACATTGAATTTTATTTCAAGGCTTTTTAACTATATAATTCCAAACACGAACGAATTTTTTTATACATTTGGTTTAAAATGAAAAATAGAAAAATAACACTACACTACAATTTACTTACAACGCTACATGAAAAATGAATTAAAAATACAATGTTCCGATCACTCTCCGGTCAATCCGATGCGATTCCATAAATAATAATAATAATCAAAAGCAGCATAAGTGTCCTAATTTATTATGGTTTTGCTTGAAGGTGCAGGGGCTGCTAATTTGGAAGTTTCAATTTTGTACTTCGAATAAATAATAAAACATATTTGTTTATTGTGTGGAATAATAATATTATTATTTAATATAAAAAACTTGTATGGAAATGACATTGTTCATGTTTAATATATAAATAATAGATATTAAATGACTCGGTTAAAATAACATTAAACTATTTCATTAGTTTGAACTATTTAATGGTCATACGACTATCCGGTTAACCAAATTTAAAATTATTTAATTTAAACTATTCAATAGCTTCTTTTTTTTTTTTTTTTGCAGGCGTTCGACCATATGTAAAACTATTCGAATAGACTATACGACGTTTCGTTACAAATATCGAACACCGTTCGATATAGTATCCGTCACTAGTTTCAAGCCAATGTAATGCCAATACCTACGGGCTACAATTATATTATGTTACGTAACATCCTAAAGCACTTCCACGGCAAACAAATGTTTTCGATAATGATTATCTGTTCTAAAATGTCGTTTTGAAAACGTAAATACTGCGATAAACACTGTTCTCGGGTGTGCACGTTCGATACCTACCTACCGTAATATATCGTGGCCGATGGTACGGATTGTTCCAATATTTTTACCGTCGGTAAATAAATAATTATTACCAAAACGTTTAAAAACGTATACCTATAGTGTTTGTAATGGGGGGGGGGGGGGGAAACATGAATACAAAAAAAAAAACGATGGAATTCAATATTTCCAACATGAAATTTCGACAAAAACGGCACTTTTTCGAACTATAACCGCGTTTTACAATCGCAAAGGGATTCGGAATAATAAATTTCGATACGGACACCGCACGTGAAAATCGCGCGTATAAAAACAGTCGTCGTTATTCATTCATGTGCGCGGCATAGCCAGTTGGATCTCGTTAAGCACACCCTCCAAAACATTAACGATGGCCTTCGGTGGGAAATCCCAGGTGACTACCGCACTGTTGGAACCGGGTTCAATGCCGACGAGTTAGCAGACTAAAATAATATGAACGTTCTATGATGTGTCCCGGGTGTGTGCGCTGGTCCTGCAACGGTGGTGATGATCTCGGGTGAAATCCCGGTGAAATTTCGGGTAAATCGGTAGGTATATATTTTAACGTTCGGGCCCGAAGAATACTAATAATATCATCGTACGATCGAGAATATTATTCTACACGAAAATATGTATTTACGTAAATTTCGAACATTTAGAGGAATCTTACGTGTTTTGTTATGATGGCCAATAATATAAATTAATATTTCATCGTGTTTGCAGGACTATATAATATTATATAGCTGGTACCCGCTGACTGACCGCGTGTAATATATTATATTATATAATGTGTATAATAATTAATAACTTCTTAATGAACAAAGTTATTAAATACGCCAAACTTTATAACTATATGTATATATGTAAATAATGCATCGTTATACTACAGGTCAAAAAATATATACTCGTAAAATTTCATCGAATAGTTTAGAACGAGTTATTACAGGAATAACATATATGCTAAATGCATATTTTGCGTGTCATCACTCGTCTTTTTGAACACCCGGACGAATTTTCAAATTTATAATAACTTTAAAATAGGTATACCATAATTATATATACTATGTCCATATCCGGTGTGATTTCCCTGGTGATTTAAATTCCTGTTGTTTTTTAACCGTCTCCTGTCATAATAATCTATTAATATATTTTAATATTAGCCCACTCGTGTCTCTACGCATAAAAACAAAAAAAATCATCTGTAATCACCAATAGATTATTGTGCCAAAATAAATAAATAATTAATACCTACTAACCAATGTATACCAATAAATATCAAATGAAATTTTTAAAAAAAACATTGTTGTCGGTTTATTTATGTAATTAAATTAATTAAGCGCATTATTAATAGGGTATAATTTGTAGGTACCATCTAATGACCAAATGCATGATATATTGGACATTTTATAACTTAATATAATATATATATATATATATATATACATTATACATATGAATAGTGTGTACCTTAAATACCTATGTCCTATATAATTCAAAATTTTTTAACACAAAAAATATTTTTCCTACATAACCTAAAAAATAGTCTAGCACTACAGTCATACGTAATATATTCAAAACAGCATAATCGGACATCAAGAAGTATCAAGTATAACTAATCTTCCGTTTATTGATCTAAAACCACAAAACAATACAAGGTGCTCAAACAACCCTAATGGATTATTTATATAATAGTGTATTATATTGAGTTTTGATGGTAAAAATGATTATGGTAGAAATAAATTATAATAATTATCTAATATGGTGTTTAGTGATTACTGATTATATTAATTTACAATATGTTAATGGCCGATAAATTAATATTTATTATCTGTCATTTTTGATTTTGTCATTAACAAATAACATATAAATGTTGAAAAATGATAAATATATTTGGAAATATATATGAAAGTACATATTATAATACCTTTTTTCCTTATGTTTGAATCACGGTATTATGGAGGGGTGGCACTTCACTTTCGAGGGATGTCCTTTCATTTACTTTATAATACCTACCTACAGTGGTATTCTCAGGATATTTTTATGATGGAGGATATAAAAAAATATATTACAAAATGAACTGTAGGGGTTACGTTTCCCTTTCATTACAATAGAACATACATCGAATCATTACACATATAAATAATTTTTTAATATCATTAATAAATCTACAAGACTATAATATCAAATGTTCTAGTCTTTTGAACCAAAACATCAATATCTACTTTGGGATCAATATTTATTTTTCTATAGATGCCCAACAATGTTAACGGTTCTTAAAAATTACGTTACATAATTAGGAAAAATAATAAGTCATTTAGGGCCGTTTTTTAAATTTCCAGCTAAATTGTATTTAATTATTAGAAAACTACCTTTAATAACGGAAATAATAAAATAACAAATAAATTCGTCATGGCTACCTATATATAAATTTTTTTTTAATTATATTATTGTATTGAACGTTGCTCAGAATCGTTTTTTGAATGCAATGATTTATCTTTTCTTTCAATTTGAAAATAATAAAGATACACCACCTGGACGACTTTTTTTTTAATTTAATGATTTCTAAACATCAGCAAATTAAAAAAATACATTGTAACTATACTATATTTATTAATTTTTGGAATACAAATGGAAAACAAAATTAAAATGAAAAACGTTTAAGAAAAATGTCTAAACTAGTATATACATTTAACATAGCCTCTACCCTATATTGACATAATATATAGGTAATTATTACCTATAACTAATAACAATCATCATATCATATTATATTGATTATAAATAAATAATAACAATAATAACTATACTTACCTGTGTATTATACATAATAATAAAAAATACATGTATATTATAATTTATATTTCTTCTATCTACTTACGCAGTTTCCTCGACAAAGTTCAAAGTTTCACAAAATCAATTCATCTTGTTTTTTGATAACAAAAAATAAAAACTACCAGCCGGAAAATATTATTATATAAAGACCACTGTCATTGACCACATTGTATTATATATATATATATATATATATATATATTATATCATATTATATCACAGTATATATATATGTACTATCATTATTTTAGACATGAAAACTAAAAATCGAATATGTATTGCAATGATGGTTTGCAGAAGTATACTGCATTAAGAAAAAATACCATGGGATTCGTCCCCCATATTTCCCCTCCCCTCCGTGTGAAAGCCTATACCGACCTACCAGATACGTATATAATAATATTATGTTAATATTGTTTATTGTAAGGTTACTGGCCCAGGCCAAGGGCGCAACAGAAAAGGGGGCGCACAAATCGAAGTTCAGTAATTTAGTAATTTAGAAGATTAGGGCCGGATCGAAAATTCGACGGACAAAATCTGGTAAAAGTAAGTTGATGACTTTTTTTTTTTGCTTATTAACTAGATCTTTAAGGAATGGGGGCACAACTTCAAAAAAATTTATGACTACTTTTTTTAACTTATTACCAATTTTTAGTCCAAAAACGGGTTTCACCCTTAACGCTCGTCGAGTATACCTTTAATATTTTGTTTCGCCAAAATGATACAATCTTTACATTTTTAAAAAAATGTTTAGTTTTATCAATTATTTAGGAAATTAATTTTAGTCTTTAGATATTTCGTCTTAAGAGGACGCTACACTAACACATTTTATTAGAAAAGTAGACTTTTGGTTATTCAAATGCTATACTAAGTACTAATTCTACAATAAACATTCGGACATAAATTATACACCGTTTAAAAGATGAAAACTTTTTCTATATTTTTTCAAAATAAGATTTTTCAAAATAATGTTTTATTTTTATATTTCATACAATTTAATATTTACCAAATACACCTTATTTTCTATGCTATAAATTTAATTTGTTAATACTATTTTTAAAAATCGACTTCCAACAAAACATAGATTTAGCTCATCTTTTAAACTGTTCTACAATTTTATTTGTACGTTCTTTCACAGTTACACACATACACACACATATATATATATTTATAGATTATATTAATTTGAATTGTTTATTTATGTCTTTTTTTAACAAATATCGTGATTACACAACAATAAAAAACGGTAGACACAGATCTATTTTTAAATTACTTTTAAAAATATATAAACATTTTTTCATATGCTTGATTTTCATTTTACTTCAATTTTCATAAAAATTGCCAATGCAAAACTCCTTGAAAATTGGGTGTGCAGTGTCCTTTTAATTTAAAAATACTTATATATACCAAATATAATGTCATCCTTGTAGAGATAACCGGAAATTTTTAGTACAGGATGACATAATTATAATGAGGTTAGGAAAAATAGGGGAAATAAGAGATCCTAAAAAAGAATAATCAATATTTATTTGGATTTATATAATTTTGTCTCAAATACAATAATAATGATGTAAATATACCCTACACATGTCCTAAAATACACTAAAATATACCTTTTAAATGTATTTAGTTAGTTTATTTTATCGATTTAATAATTTACATCTCAATTTATTATATCCAAATAGGTAATCTTAAAATAATAATCAAAAATATTTGTACACTAAATTTATAGGCATATTATAATAACACAAATCGTAATATTATTATTTTTCTGGGGGCCTAGTCATCAAAATATATTTATAAATCGATTTTTTCAATTGTTTTTTTTCCTCAACTCCGTTACCCACAACATATTGTATAATTTAAATTAAATACACTTTGAAATTGATCCGAGGTTCCGAAATTCCGTTCTCCAAACCGACCGCTCGGTCATAACAATGTTCAAATGACAAAAAATACAAAATACAAAAAATTTACAAAACATTATTTGGGTCATTGTGCGCGGCGTGTATCCGATAGTACGTGACATAACTGTATATTATACATCTATGTACCGGGGGAAAAAAAAAAAAAACCGCTCTCGCTGTGACATCTCGGTTAAGTCGCTATATAGACTATATTTTATACATTATACTCCGGCGGGACAAAAATAATATTTTATTTGATGTAAAAAATAATAATAATAATAAAATAAAAAATTCTAATATATATCGGAGAAAGAAACATACTGGCTCGGTTGTCCGTCAACATATGAGAAAAAAAAATAACATAAACGTCATGTTAATCTATATAGTATATATATATGGGATTTTGTTGTGGTCGTCAAAATATTATCGAAGATAAGCCACCTAAAAACTATTCAAATGACGACGTCAAGACCCATAACCCAAAATGTTACTAAAGTTATTAAATAAACACGTCCATATAGGTGTGTATATTATATCATATTGGACAGGCAGTATATAATATTGCATATTTTGTACACAATACTAGTATAACGGTAATTGTCCGGTAACATAACATATTATTATTATTATTAGTAGTATATACGTAAATAGTCTACCGAGCAAATTTACCGTATCGTATGTTTTCACGAATGAGAAATAAGATCATCACAAAATATAATACACGTTAAACGCCCAAAATCAAAGTGAAACGTTTGTAATCGCAAAATAATATATGTGTATGTCTACACTGCAGGGCCGTCCCGAAAAAAGATTTTTGGGGGGAAGGTGCTAATGTGAAAAAAATTACATATAATACTTCTCTTCAAAACATAAAATAAGAAAAAAAAGTAATTGACTATTTTCCCATTTCGCCCACTACAGTCCTAATATATACTTATATAGTTTGCCGACTTGAAATTTCAAAATACTTCATATAAACGTGAGTGAATAAACAAAAAAAAAATAAACAAAAAAAAAAAATCAACGTCTTTTTCTACTATTTGCCAGCTGAACTCTTAAATTTGCCGTCAACTGAACTTAATTTTGCCGACTGCTATCCGAGATGGGGGAGGGGAGATGAGACACGCTCTCCCTTGGGACGGCCCTGTATACCTATTATCAATGGTGGGCATTAAGGATTTAAGTCCTTCCCTCCCCCCAGACGAAAATCGGTCATCCCCCCCCCTCCGAGGAAAATCACTTCTATTATTGTACTAGTATTATGTTTTATCGTCTACCACATATTATTATTTAATCTGTTATCATGAATACAAAATAGATACTCTACTATAAATAAAAAAAAAAATTATTAATCGATTAACTGAATTTGGTGATTATAAATCAGATTATAACCTTAAATAAGTACGGTTAAATGATTAATTAACTAACATTTATCTTTTAACTATAGGAATTTAATATAATATTGCAGTTGACAAAATATATATATTTATTTTATTTTATATTATATATATATTTACACAATATCTATTGTATGCTTATTGCTTTTATTCTGTTTGTTTATACTCGTGACAGTAAAACCTGTTAAAATTCTTCATTAACAGTTTTGTAAACCATGCAGTCCATACTCTATAATATATACGAGTATATTATACAGTGGTTGTCAATATTATGTAACCAGAAACTTGTTATAGATTTGTAAAAAAATTACAATTGATCACAAAACGAAGATTTCAGTTATTTAATATGCATATACTTCTTCTTCTTTTTTTTTCTTCAGCTCTTAAGGATCTTTCATGCATATCTCTCATCCACTTTTCACTGTTTCCTGCTACTTACGTAGAACCATCAACTCCAAGTATTTGAAGGGCCTTATATTAATATTAATGAATAATACCTTCCCATCTTTTTTTGCACTCATATTATATATTATGTATTCAACCACCACAACCCTACGTGCTCGGGGGGTTTCAATAATTTTTTTTTCTGACTTCATCATCATCATTTTCATTTCTTGTTTAGATCTATATTTTATTCGACTGTTTCATCGTTCCTATTAGCTCTATAATTTCTTCCGAAGAGCCTTCTATCTAAAACCATTAGTCTTCATTCTTCTCGTTTGGCTGTTGACCATACGTTTCACTTGCATATAATATTACTGCAGGCTTCATTAGAATTTTATTTAGTATTTTCTTGAAATCGTTCTTAGTATAATTTATTATTGTGACCTCAAAACCATCAAAATGAAAAATAACATTATCCAGCTCTGCAAATATATGCGTAAATGTATTTATTTATGATACAGTATCTACACAATGCTGGCATGGGGGGGAGGGTATTGTGCCCCTGCACCGGGCTTACAATAGCCAAACAAGATTCATGAAAATTCAAATATGATTTCTTGAGAAATTAAACGTCCTTTAAATTCTCACGCCAGCACTGTATGTAGACAGTAGATAGAATGGCACATATATTATATTTCTTCTTTTTAATTCTGTTTCTATACACTTAAGTCATAAACCATTATACTTTTCAAATTTATAGTTGTCTATTTATATTGTTCCCCTGTTGAATAACTTGTCTATTTCCTTCAATCACCATATATTTAGTATTTTTTTCATTTATTAATTATATAGTCCCATTATTTTCGCTATTGTTATTTCAATTACATCCTCTTCCCTTTAAATCCATACATTAAGTACTTTTTTATTTTCTTTGATAAATACGACACATATTTTTATTCTACACTGTGCATATACCTTTTTTTTAGAGTAATTTTAAAGAATGTAACTGATAAGGAATTCCCTTGTTTCAATTCTATCGTTACGTCAAATTCCTCTAAACTGTTATTCTCGAACTTTACTTTCCACCGTGATCCTTGATATTCAGTAAGCTATATATTATTAAACAATCAAACAAAAAAACATTTTTATTTCATAAGGTATTATTATTAATTTAGTAGTAGTATTAAAAACTCATAATATATATGTTAATCATTTGAGATGTATCGGGGAAATCGTCATATTTTTAAAATAAATATATTTTTTGTTAGAAAAATGAATTCTGCTTATAAAAAAAAAAAACTGTCTCTCAACCGATCATTGTTTAGATATAATTACTGGAAATCAGAAATGACAAAACATGAAATTTAATTTCGATGTTATTCGACAATTTGATAATTGACAGTTTATTGACATTTTCACGTAAAAACTCGAGATAGTCTGTATATAATGAAGTTATTTCAAAGATATTCACGAGTGCACCAACTATCAACCAATACATAAACGCATTACAGACGTTTGATATTATGTCACGTGTATATTAAATATTTAGAACATCTATAAGATTTAAAAAAAAAAAAACCAAATACAAGTAATGTTTAAAGCTTTTAAAGTTCCAGTCAAAATGTTTGCAATAGTTTCGTGTTTATCAATGTCGTTGTCATATCATCGTATATTTTATAATGTTCCGAAGGCTATCGGAATATACTTTAAAATCGAATGTCGGACGAGGACTCGTCGGCATATTAAGCTGGTTTAGACTTTAATCGTATAAATTATGCCGGGAAAATGCGTTTTGCACGATGTACATAATATTATTATAAAAACAAACAGCTTTTAACGCGATAACCGTGCGCGCCGTGTAATCGAAAACGATTTTCATGAACGATTTCAGAATAACTAAAACGAAAACTGTTCGATTCCATCTTCGATATACTATACGCGTACATAGCATTTATTTGGTGAAATCGTTTTCATTGTGCGCAGTTTTTATTATCTATTTTTTGAAATGATAATAACGTTTTTCTATTTTTTTAAAATTTTATACCTATATAAAAATATTTTAAAATAAACATATTTTTTTACATTTTCACGAAGTTAACATGCAGATATAAGTATAGACACCATGTAATTGTTTTAAATTATCATTAAATAATAGTATTTATTTATACTTTTTTTAATTTCATAGACTCTCTTACGTGAGTTTTCAAAATCTATCTTTTACTGAATGAAGTGACACACAGATTGGCTAAATGTGTAACAGGCGGAAAAGTCTCGTTCACGCCGTTTTAACCCCATACGTAGTTAGGTATATATTATATTAATATTTACATATAATTACGTTATTTTTCAGATTTCTGCTGTATACACTGAAATAGCGATCTGTGATGATATAAACTTTTCTCTTTGATACGTGATCTACACTTTTTTTTCTGCCAATTGTTCTTCAGATTATTAGTTTTAGATTCAGAGCAAAGCGCGAGTAATATATTGGTTTTACGATAATGTCATTATATTGATTTTAATCCAGTATATCCACCGCAAGTATCCGACGAGTCATTGTTTTTTAAACTTGAAAAAAAGAACTACGAATGTATATTATAAGACAATGCCATATAACAAAATAAATGTAATTAAAATCAGAAGAATCTACACTAAATAATTTTATATTTACTGTACCTACGGTATAAAATATCCAATAAGTACTATAACTATGTCCTTTAAAGTATGGAGGATAATATATTTTCTATTAAAAATCAGCAGCAGACAATAGCTAATCAACTGATATTCAACATAAATCATACATACAACGGATGGAAAAAACAAAGAAGAAACAGTAACTTCCTAATTATATGTGGAAATTAACGGGAAATCGTTTAATTGTATCTAAGAATGAACGATTTTTTGAAATTTCTTGCATCTTTTTTTTCTTTTTTTCCAATTTAGTTGACATACATTTAAGTTAAGTAGCTAATTTGGAATAAAAAAAAAATAGTAATTGATTTAACGAATTAATAGTAAAATGTATCATAAATGTTAGGTGAGTTTTATCACGGGTGACACCGGCGTCAAATCGATAGACGATAATGCGAGCACGGGGTACCCACATTTGGCTGCGTCGGGATTATTAACGATGGATCCAATCAAATCGTCATCGTACCGGCACGACGTCTACGCTCGTCGTTAACCTCCCGTGTGCACTAATTATTAATTATAAATCGCTCCAAGCTGCTAAAATAATAATAATCAGGGCCGCCGGCTTAAAGTTAGGCCTATACTGATTTATAGATACGATTTAGCAATACGAGATGAAACAATTTTTTTTTCTCTTGTCGTCTACCCTATAAAAAAAAAAACTCGTGCCAATTTTATCGGTTTTCAGCGAAACACATTCTCGCAAAGTATATTTTTTCACGTCGATAATATCATACAGATATAATTATTTTAGTTTTAGGATTCCACAGACGAAAACCTAATATTTCCGTTATATGTCTGTCCATCGGTCCATCTGATTTCGTGACGCCGAAAAGTCACACGTGTTGTTGTTATTGATTTATGAGTACAACTTATTCTTACATTTAATATACGAAAACAATATAATTATAGAAATAATGAAATTGTATCATTCTCATTCATAGTTTACGATTTATATAGAAATAAAAATATTGTCAATTTGAATTTAATTTTTTTTCATTCCAATTTATTTTATACGATAATCTTTTAATCGCGTATTGAAACCAGTTGAAATTCTAACGCATTGCAGATGTAAAACCAAGATAATTATAAAACAAATTATGTAGATATTGGACATTGGTATTCAAAGGAAATAATTCCTTCAGAAATATAAATCCATCATGAATCCAATCCAAAAATCATTTAAACCCGGATATAGTTTTAAAATATTTAGATGCATTTTCATTTGTATTTGACTAAGTAGTTTTAAATCAATTAATTTATATTTAAATACCATATATATATATATATATTAGTATAATTATGTATAATAATACAATAGTGTTATAAGAACCATTATTAATTATTATAATTTCGTAAACTGACTAAACAAAGTTTAGTGATAATATGATGAATAATAAAACCAGTATAAATTGGTCCTTCTCTGTGTATTTAACGTTATCTAGTGGTGGATTTTACTGGTGCCATATTTTCAATCAACTGATAAGCTAAGTGTTTACACCTTTTATAATATTATATATAATATTGTGTTACCCGTTAAATGAAAAATCAAATTTTCTGTTGTCTGTTTTAGTTTTGGCAAGCTCTCTATTGTACTACAGGGGCGTCATTTAATATCCGGGTGTGCAGCTTTTAGGCAGGCCAATTTTAACATTTGTCCGGGTCGTTTTAAAAAAAAATATTTTAAAGACATTTTTTTATAAGGGATACATGCAAAAATTTGAAGCAGTTAATTTTTCATCTCGCCAGTCCATTTTTAATACAAAAATATATAATAATATAAGAGGCGCAATCCGCAATCCGATGGCGTTTTTGTCTCAATTTTAGATAGTCGAAGGCAAAAGATTAGATCTTATAAACAAAATAACTACATACTACGACAATACTTCATTAATAACGTAAAGAAGCAAAAAAAAATAAATTGTAAATCACAACTATAATAATTATCATAGTTATGACGGTGTATTGGAGCATTATTGAAAGGTCACTATTAAGTTAGTAGTAGTGCTGTCGCACACCTTTCTCTCTCCAAATGACACCTCTTTTGTACTACTGTAGTAATTATTATACGCTTATATTTATACTCTTATGAATAAACAAAAATTTCTAGCAGGAATAATGTGCTAACGAGTTGGTTGCAAATAGGAGCCTAAAGGTAGGTAGGAAAAACCAATTAAAATGTATATTGGTCGAAAAAAAGTTATCTGGTGTATCATATAGAAACAGTCACAAAACAGCAGAAAAAAAAAATATAAAATTTTGCTAAAATTAAAAAAGAAAAATCGACTTAATATTATAAAAACTAAAATTATAATTTAACAGTAGGTATATTGTTTATTAAATTGAATTTCTGTTTATTTACAAGAGTTTATTGTGTGTATATTTTATATTTTAACTATTAGTTTATACAATATATTTTTGTTTAGAATATTTCTAAAAAATTATCACCTTCCCCCACTCAAAAAAAAAAAAAAAAAAATTATGATTATCGATATGGTACAGCTGTGTATTAATTTGTAATTCTATATCAATTGTGTGATTAATTCCTTATAAAATATGACAAATATAATTGTATAATAATAGGTACTACAATAATATGCTCACTGCTACACAATATATAGGTACTTACTTACACAACAAAAATACATATTTCATAATCGAAATTTCGAAACGATCGATGAAACTACATATACCTACACATATAGTTGCGTATAATCGACCGTACCGAATATATTTTTTTTTTTTTTCTCTAGTGCGTCTCTCATTGGCAAGCCGTAATATTTGGGAAATTTTGAAAAGGAAACCGACAAAAAAATTGCATACATAATTGCTATGCGATCGATACGGGCCGTTCATAAATATTGATGAGTTCGCCGTATACGCGTAATCCCACAACAACGACAATATATGGCCCGTACTGAATTTGCGGGTGATAATGCGACAACGATCCCAGGGCGTCTCTGATATGTACCCTCTTCCACGGTATATAATGACCGATGAGGTTTAGATTCCAACCGTTAACGTGGAGTAAACCGTTCGAAGGGATCAGTGGACAAACCGTTAGTAGAAATCTTTGAAAATCCCTTTTAATAATCTTTGGACCATTGTCTTCGTACATTATACTAAGTGTATAATACACCTTTTCCGATAAATGTTCACTATACTATTCAAAAAATACATTTTCCATATAAATATAAATATAGATCATTAATTATTAATGCTGCTCGTTATTAATAATTAACATACGGTATAGTAGTAGCATTATGATTTATGTATATATAGCCTTTTGGGTACCTATACACTATATGTCCACGCTAATTTTATAAAACGTTAAACTGCATCGATAGGTACCTACTGATTTTGGACTAAAAGAACGTCATAATCCACTGTCAAATCAACAATCTCCCTAGTAACGTGCAGGGCTGTAGTCGTAAAAAAAAAGTAGAGGCTTTACGCATGGTATACGCCATCGTGTAAGACATGTTGTTACCATGCAACTTCGAGTTCAGTGTTATATATATTATATCGTAATACGAGTACAACATTGATATTTTTTCGGATGAGTTGGACATTCATTATATTATCATGTTTTTTTTTTTTTTTTTTTTTTTTTGATAAGCTTTCAGTTTTTAACGATTCACATATAAATAATTATTATTATATAGATTGCAACATAATTAAATAATAATAACTATTCAATAATAATTATGCAACATAATTGTATAATACTTATTATTATTCGGGGGCGTATTAAGGAATATATTGCATGGGAAAATATGAGATCGTATTTCTATACCGAAGCTATGAGGTTCTTATTCTCCCCCCCCCCACTTTCCTACTGAATAGTGTAATTTTGGTGCAAGGGGACACATAGGGCTTATTACACCCATTGCTCATAATTACTGATTAAATTAATCACTGACACATGTACCATATATAAGTTGAAATTATTATATATTTTGTGGACTACGTTGATACATATAATCGAGTAACAAGGGATATACCCAGTGCGGCAAATACCGAAGTGCAAGGGACCCCTGAGCCACTTCCAAATCATAATGATATTAGCCCAAAGCCCGACGATTTGGTTATAATAATTGTATTTTTTTAAATAATCGATGAGCTTTTTTTTTTTTTTTTACTTATTAACGTAAAGGTAAAGGTCATCGAATGTTTAATATTGGCTTGCACGCCCACCAATATAGACCAGGTTACGGCACTGGGTATATACCATAAACATAAATCATAATCATAGATATTATATCTAAGTATGTAGACAAGCCGATAACAAAAAAATAATCGGCTATTTTAAAAATGGTACCAATACAATATCGTGACAAGTGTATACCTATTGTGTATAGGTACTAACATTTTAACACTACCGACCATTTAGAACTGATATGCACATCATATACAGTATTATAGTAAAATTTCAACTTTTTCGTCATTTTTTTTTTTTTTTACGATTACACGAGAGTAAAATAGTTCAATCGCAGAGATTACAGAGAATCTCTATACCAGATTATAAACGATGTTTATGCAAAAATATCAGAAGGTACACTACAAGGCTTATACCACCGTATACCCTCCACTACAGCCCACGGCAAAAAATGCATTTTTTTGGTTACAAAGTAAAATTTCGTTAGCACAATCAAACAATATAAATGAAAACAATTTTTTTTAAAAATTCATCTTTTAGTACCTATATATTATGGCCAATATTGTGTTTAATAAAAATTATATTTTTTATTGAATACTTCATATGTTTTAGAAATTTGTAGTAATTACAAATTTGGTATACACAATTTTCTGTATCCGTGTAACACAATAATTGTATGTTGTTTAAAATGTACGCGGAAGTTTTTTTTTTTTCTAACAGTATTTGTTATAAGCGTTTTAATGATTTTTTTTATTTAATTCTAACAATATCCAAGAGAAAGAAAAACTTTTGCGTGGGTACGTAACATATACCTCGTCGATTCGATACAACGCATACTGTAATAAGATCGTACTTGAAACACGATACGACATCGTTTAGAAGCAATTAGACGAGGTCATCTACTTTTTCCCCACATGATTATATTACACCAGAAGACAACACGACCGGAAAAATTCGCTGAAGTGTGTTTTCATGATGTATATAAGTAAGATTTTCGTTCTGGCGAGGACACGATCGGTGAGACCCCTTTTAAGTGTCTGACCACGGCGAATATACAAAACATATACTTACAAATATATTTGTTTAAATGACGATATTGGTAAATAATATAGTATATAGCTTTAAAACAATAAAATTCATATTGATACAATAATATAGATTATAAGTTTGCAAAGACACAAAGTATTTATTTGAATATATTTGTGTTGAATCACTTGAATCCTTTATTTTTATCTTAATAGTTTTATATAAAAGTACTTAGGCTATTGTAAACGATAAACAAGAGTTTCTAATATTGCACGGTCAATAATTATTGCGTAATCTACATAGTATAATAATAAACACAGTTCATCAAATATTTCATAAAATATCAAATAAGCATAATGAAAATGCCAATATTAATAATTGACAATTAATAATAATTTGTTAGGGCCGCCACAAGCTATTTGAGAACCACTTTATTTATTGTAAACTAAGATTTCTTCTAATGTCTATGATATTTTTTTTATAGATTTCTTTTGGTTTCTCATACAATTTACATTATCGTGACAGTCATGTCCAACTATCTGTAATCAATAATAAAATTTAAAACATACAATGACGCGTATATTCATATAATAGTCCTTATGACAATTTTTTATGCTACATGGTACTGAAACGGTTTAAAAACTCTTAAGACAAATTAAAAATTTTAATTGCTGTCCATAATGCATTTGTTCATAGCGTCAACTTTATACATACAGCTGTGATACGTCTAGTATAATAGGTACATAGAGAAATTTTAGATTTTGCGTTTTATAACGAAAATTGTACTTATACATCACAAGGCATTCGAAAATTCTCCAACATATGGTTATACATAACCATTTAAACGAAACTATTTAATTATTTAATATACCTACCTATTTATAAAGGATCAAAAAGTTGTTGCATTTGCATTTTAATTTAGAAAGGAGGTTTATTAGGTTTATTGCTAAGTAAAATATAAATTCGGTTCGTGGAACTATGAATAAAATATCAAAAAGTTTTTAGAGAATATTTTTACATATTTATAGGGATTTTATTTTTAAAGCGCATATCTTAATTTATAAAATTTTTAAATGCATATCCCATGATTAATGATAATAATTTGATTCAAAACTTTCAATATTATAAATAAAAACATAAATTTGAGCATTTCTACCTTGTGGCAAACGCGTATTCATATTAAGCAATAATACATATTTCACGATAAAAATAATTATATTCCTACCCAATTTCATTAGGTACCTAACTAATTTCACTTTAATATAAATTTATTATAAAAATTAAATTAGAAGAATAACAAATGAAAAAAAAAACAATATAGGCCTAAATATAATTTTTAGTTATTATTTTCTTTGGTTATTAAGATATTATATAGAGCAGACTATATAAAACATTTGACTCCTTATAAAAATAAAAAAAGAGTTGTCCAGATATACCTATAGATTGGGAACGTTCTTAGATAAGAAAATGTATTATTAATTCGATAGCAAAGATAAATTATTGCATACAAAAGATGATTCTAAGCAAAATTTGATGAGTATAATCTTAGTAATAAACAAAAAGAAGTAGCCATAAAAACTATATTAATTTTTATTCTTATTTTATTATTTTCATTTATTATTTTTATTAATCAAATATTTCTATTAAAATAAGAAGTTTTTCTTTATCTTTCGAAAATTATTAAAAAATTCGAAAAATGACCTTTTCAAAGTACCAATTAGAACCAATTTTTTATTTACATGGGTGACACTCAATTTTATAAAACATTAGAGTCGAGTTATTAAAATAATGGTTAATATTAATATATTATATTTAAAGTATATTTCAGAAATAGCATTTTTGTATGAAAGTTTATTCTATAATGTTTGGTACTTTAGAAAGGTAATATTTCGATTTTCTCAAAAAAAATTAATTACACCAAAGCTTAGCACAAAATCATATCTATCAAACTCAATTATTTATAATTGCTTTCAAATGTAAAAGAACAATAACAAACTATCCTGTTCGAGAACCAAAAAAACGATGGACGAACTTCCTACGCCTATATTGTACACCAGTGTTTGCCAACCTGTGGGTCGCGACTAAAATGATTTTCATGGGTCGTAAACTAATTACAAAGAAAATATTTTAATTGTAAAAAATTCAAATAAAATAAATATATTAGAAAATGTATTGAAATTCAAAAGTTGTAATTTTATATGATAGGTACATATGTATAATAACAATATGGAGTGTTACTAATATAAGCTTCTATTAATTTATACTAACTATTTGTTTTTGTATGATTTTATTACAAGAACGAGAAATTTTTTGTCTGCTTATCGGTAAATGCGCTGATCGCTAATACTTCACTTTTACTTTACTCAGAATTTCGTCGACTTTCTCGTAAAAAAATGTCTGTTCAGACTATTTCTGCTTCGTTAAGAAGTGGTAGAATTTCTTAAGAATATAAATTTCAATTTAAAAAATTATTATTATGACAGTTAATGGTTAATTATGTTGGCATATTTAGTAGATATTTTTTACACGCTTAATGATTTAAACGTACCGATGCAATGTAAAATGTTCAACATTTTTGATTAATCAAAAAAAAAAATTACATCGATCAAAAAAAAAAAATTAATATTTACAAAACTAAAGTAGATAAAAGAAATATTGATATGTTTTTAGTACTTAGTGAGTTTCTAGATATATAGATCACTCGTCGAATGTCATTGATATTAAAAAAAAAAACAATTTCATTACATTTAATACAATTATAAATAGCATAAAATAATTATTTCTCAAAAGATATTCTTGACAATTTTCAATATTTTCACTTATTCCATTTGATGTGTAGTTTTAACATTGTATGCAAAAACACGGTACATTCGAAGCTAGGTTTGAGTTTTTATAAAAACCTGATAGTGTAGTAAGTTTGATACATTTTTGGATTACCTATTTTGTCAACCCATAGACAAATTTAATTAAAATTTAAATAAAAAATAAGAATATTTTTAAACAAATTGATTAACCATATTTCCCAAATAACTCCAGTCTCCGACTATTACGAATCCCTGGTGTATACGAATTGCATTCAAAAAAAGCTATACATCCAAGCATTCTCAGTCAATACACTGACAAGTATAGTCACACACACAATAGGAATTGCATTGATAAGTATAATCACTTAAAAGGAGTTTCACTTACAGCTATGCTTCCACCTCCTATTAACTGGCTTATGTTTTTTTTTTTTTTTTTAACTGTACCTGAACATTCTATTAAAATGCATGACAATTATTATTCATATTAAATTTAATTACGCTTAAAAATAACGTTAAAGTATCTATACTAAACAGTGAATTCTAATGACCGTACATTAATTAAAAATTTTAATTCAATTGCCGGTATTTTTATAGATTACACCAGTATTTTTCATTTCATGTACCGTTTTAAAACACGTTTTCATTTTTTAATGAATAAAGGAATAAGCATACCATTTTTTATGATCATAATAAATAACATCAGACTATTGTGATATTTTATACTCGCTACATTTAACGAAATAGCTGACATTTCATTAATCGGATCATTGATGTTGTGATGTCGGTGGTACTATAAAATTATGTCGATAAATCATAAGCCCATCAATCGCTTAATGGCATGATGGCATATCATCATAATACTATATTATGACCAAAAAAAACTATTTCAAAAAAAAGTATACGTGTAATACTCATGTACATCGTGAGTATAAAAATAACGATCGTATTAATAATATGAATATTAGACGATAACATTTTTTTTTACAATTTTATATCTAGTATACATTTAATAATATCATATTTGAGGAGCCGAATTTATGTCGAATAGGAAAATTTTTGAGAGAGGCAAATTTTTATTTATATTTTTAGTCGAAAAATTATTTCATGTGTGATTATATAAGTAAATATTGTTCCACACAAAGAAAAAAAAATCAATATCTTTTCATATAGACAATTACCTCTTTTACAACAATATATGTAAGTATTTATCTTTTAGTCATAAAATTAAGCGAGTTATTTGCAAAAAACTGATTTTATTGACAAAAATCTTTGGGGACTTTTAATATGTTACTAAGGACCCTTCACATAAGATGTATATTAAAATTCAGCTCTCCAGCATTATTTTGCAGTTTTTTTTCTAATTTACTTAGACTAATAATCTCTAAGACATATTTGCAGGATTCGACACTGGTCGTATTTTATGTGACATATATAGCTACCTATGATTAATCAACCATTAGTGACATACGTGAGGTAATTATTCATCCCAATATATTTTTATATGCTGTAAATTATTTGTTTTATTTTTAACACTCGTGCGAGTCATGCTATCTTATAGTCCATATCATATAATCACAAAAAGGAAAAGATCTTGATGGAATTATCATAAGTACATGAACAATTGAATACCAAAGCGTATACTTCTGATTGCAGTTCTGAAAAATGTACTCCATGTGCGATTATTTATATTATTATTATATTATATTATTATATTATTTATATCCAATGCTGGGCATTAATGAGTTCATAAGTTATTAACAGTTAAGTTAAAACTGAATTAATTTTAACTTTTAACTTAACTTTTTATATTTTACTTTTGTTAACTTAAATTATTTTTAGTTATATTAACTTTTAAATAACGACTCACTTTTAATTAAAACTCATTTAAGTTAATTTTGAAATAATTTATACATTTTGATTTTATGTTGTGTCTATTGCTAAAATGGTTAAATAAAAATATATATATTATTTTTTTTGTCATATTATAAGAATTATATTGTATTATAAGAATTATTTATTTCACGAAAATATAAATAAAACAAGAACACCTATACATTATATAATAATCTTCCCGTAATATATATTGTTGAATATATTAGATTTCCGACCAATAAACAATATTTAGATAGGTACTAATTTGTAATGAGTAATTTTCATTTGTTAGAATTTTGAATAAAATAATAGGTAAGTACTTAATAATCAAACATTTGTGTAAACATATTTGCTGATAACTTTAATAATAATTATTTTACATTATTATAGTATTTTCAATAATATTATGCTTTGATTTTTGAAAACTTGAAAATTATTAAAGTTTAAAAAAATAGTATTTCCAAAAAAATAATAGATACTTAATTGTACCTGTGTATCTCAATTGCTATATTTGACTTGTACAAAAAAAAAAATAACTTAACTTGAGTTAATAAATTATTTTTTTAACTTGACTGAATCGTTAAGAAAAAAAAATAACTATTAACTAATTTAAACTTTTTTTTTGAGTTTACAAAAATCATTAACTTTCCCAGAATTAATTATATAAAAAAAATATAATTAATATATTTAAATAATAAAATAAAATATATTTCATAATTTATAATGTTATAACATACACTTAATGATTAATTTAAATTAAATAATGTAAAAAAATATATATTTTTTGAACAGAAAATAAATTACTCCACGCGCGCAGCTATGTGGTCTGATACTACGCTGGCCACTAAAGTATATATCCAAAGTAAATGTGAAATATGAAATGCATAAGTATAATTCAAATTGTAAAATATTTTCAAAAAATATCAATTTTGTTTTAAGTATATTTTCTTTTTCTTTCGTTAAATACACACTTTCATTACAATGTATTGATTGTATTCATCTGTGCATTTATTATTATATTGTAAACCGATGTCAGCTGGTATTTATAAAAATTTTAATTCAAATACCCAATATCTATTAAACTCTATTCCCTTAATGAAAAATTTAATTGTACATAATATTTGTAATTTTATTCTATTTCTACTATAGCTGTTTATTTGGAAGGAATTAAATTTAGATTAAAACGTATCAAAAAATAACATAAATTGTATAATCGATATCCAGTGTTCGGAAATTAAGTTCGATCACGTTCACATTCAATGTATAAAAACTAAAAAAATTAACTCGTTTACGTTCACGTTTAAATTAATTTAAAAATAATCCGGTGCTGATCAAATAAAAAGACAATTTGAATTACAAATAAAAACATTTATTGACGAAAACTAAAATTAAAATGACCAATGAACTCGTTCGAACCAACTTTTGCGACTGCGGCGTCATCGATGGTTCACCACGGAGTAAAACGTGTGCATCATAGAGTGAATATAGATGGGACGTTCCTGTACATTTATGTGAACATTGTTTCTATTTTACAGAGTAATAATGACTTTAGAAAAAATATATTGTAAAATATTTGGTACAATGTGTTACCCGTACTAATTGCAGTATGTTATCAGTGGTAATCATAATTTCGAATGTTACGACCACGGTTGTAAATAAGAATGGTTACGCGGTGGCCTATGATGAACTATATCTATTAAAAAGCGGCCAAGAAAGTTCTTATTAAATTAGACATTAATGAATAGTGTTTAATATTCAATATTTGAAAATAACATAATAATATCATTATAATAATAATTATATTATAAGCATATAATCTCAAATTCACAAATAACATTCGTATTTTATCATTTTAATTATTAAATAATTAATACATACCAGGGAAATCTATGATTGTGCGATATAGGGACAATATTAATCTTGTTTTCTGCCACGCTAAAGCGTTATTGTACGTTGGATTTTCAATATTATTGATAAGAATATTTGTAGGATACGTAATTGCGTTTCGACGCGCAACCATTCTATCTACAACCGTAGTTACAACTTCATACTTACTATATTTTCCTACGAAATTGTATCAAATCAGTAACCACTTAATTCGAAATTATGATTTTACTACTGGTAAACGGTAACATATTTCGGTATTAGAACAGAACATTACGACCGAAAAATATGGTACCGTAAGTGATAGTATATTCAATTATATAGAGTACCACCACAGAAAATACATGATCATAGGAACGGTTTACGGATGTACGATTAACTATATATGCCCTCCGCTACATCTTGTCCGGCCACCACAAAAAAGATTACAGTGACTGCGTGTTATCTTTAATTGTAATTCCGCGTTTTTTTTTTTGTGTGTTCTCACGACAATGTGTGGAATTTTCTCGTTGTTTGGCGTCGGATGAGCCGATAGATGTGTTTTCGGTTAAGGTTTTATAGTTGATTTACGGTAATATTATCGTTTCTATCGTCAGTCGCAATCGGATACCAATAATTGAAATCGAGTCCAAATCAAGGACTGTGTCTCTGTGTCGATTCTGTTATGTTCTAATATTATGCTATTTCGGTACCGGTTGACGGTGGCGTAATAACACTTTAGGTTGCATGTTGGAATCGTTATCGTTTTTATTTTATTATTTTTATTCTTCAGTTTAATTTAATGTTATTATTGTAAGATTAATGCTATATAGTCATATTTTTTGCATTTCCAAAAGTTCTTTTGTTTTGGTTATTTACATTATTGTGGTGCACTTTCGTTCGGATAAGCCGCCAGCTGTCTTTTCGTGGACATTTTTCTATCTCTCGTTTCGTTAGGTTTCGTAGTTAGCAAGTTTTTTGTGTACACAGTTTTCAAGTTTTAATTACGTTCGTCTTGTGTTCATCGTGCGAGCTACGAGAATACAATTATAAACTTAGCCAAGCCGATTTATTCTACGAATGGTAAGTCAATTTCACAGTTTACTGACGACCAATGTACAACAATACTTGGCATGAAAATGGATTGAATGACCAAGTAGTAAATATACTCAATCGATTACCAAGCTAATAGACTAATAATTTTAAACAATAATAATAATAGTCTATATAAGATTAGAGCATATAGTAATAATATTACACAAATTTCCCGTGCATCTACAATCAGTGTTTTAACTACACTATATAAACTAATAATTCGAATTAGTTGCTCGTGGCAAAGATTTGATTAGAAAATCTGTAGTAGTTGAATTCATAAACGACAAACTTCGAAATCAATAATTATTGTGCCAACTAACTTTAGAAATTTCTGTTAGCTACTATAGTTCACTAATAATATACATGTAGAATCCATTGTAGATGTATCACGGAAACAGAAAGTCTACAAATAATTATTATACAAGGACATGTATAGTCTGACACAGAGAGAACCATTTATTACACGAATGTCGTCAAAAATATTAAGCGCGTGGATTGAAATGGATAATCGTCATCGATAATACTACGGATATCAGTGTGCAACGGGAAGCCGAAAGCCTGCGATTTTATTCTAAGATCCGTGCAATGTTGCGTGCACAGGAGACACCATCGCAAACACTGTGACTGTAGATAATTTTATGGTAATAAATTGCACAAACTATTAATACGTTTTTGATCAAAAGTGTACACACATTAAACTCAATGATGGCCGTCAAACCGCAACTATCTGTTGCACGGGATTACATATAAGGAACGCATTTAAAACCCATTATACGTTCCCTATTTTAATGAGAATATCAAAGCCTTGTCATGAAACTGAAACGAACGTCGGACGAAACAATTTGCAGCAACAATAAGGAACTTAATCGATAAAAATACTTCGTCGATTTCATAAATAGTGACACAATATTATAAAAATAAAACAGAAGAGCTGCTAGATAGGTACTTGAGATACGCAATGGCCAATAATAGACCAATAATAAATTACGTATCCGACAGAAACCCCAATAATTCCTTCAACTACTTTGAGAAGACAATAAATCATATAGCGTTTCGATGGTTTCACGAATTTCACATATAAGAACCGTTTTGGTAACTCAAAATAAAAACGAATCCAATGGCCGTACGATCGAAAACATTTTACTCCAATTTTAGAATGTTTAGAAGAGAAAACATCATCAATATATTATAACATCATTATAGTAGATAAATCGTAATATGAAAATAAATCTTGAGTTTAAAAGTTTGAAATTTTAGATATTTACTCAGTTAAATATATACTTTATGTCTTGTTAATTATTGTAATTTCCAATATGGTTATATTATTATATTTTTGAAACTCGGGAACGTAGTATTTGACTCAATTATCTTTGTCTGATACACGCGCATTAAAGTAAAATTGTGTTTTGTATTTCCAATATCGTGAACAATTAGTTTATTTTAGAATATGATGACCTATTATCATAATTAATAAATAACCGATAATATATAGGTAGGAATTGTTTTTTCGATCAGTTTAATTTTAAGTTTTCTACAAGTGTATGAATAACGTGATAATTAAATTATGAATATTTTGATTAAAATTTAAATCATTCAAAATATAATTTTACATGTTATAGATTATGTTTTCTTTATTAATTATGATAATAGGTCATCATATTCTTTTATCAACTAATTGTTTATGAAATTGGAAATACAAAACGTGATTTTAGTATGTTTCGCGAGTGTCAGACGAAGACAACTGAGTCAAGCACTACGTCCCCTTAATAATTAAATCGGTTTTATAAAGAATAAAACGAATCTGTTATCATCAAAGTATACTCCTGCAAAATATATTAATTAATTAATTAATTAATATTAATTTATATCCAATAGTAAATAGTGAGGGACATAGTTAGGGTACTTAAACATATCATGATCATAGTTCACTGTTATGAGCTTATAGATATAAAAATTCAAATACGAATGTTGAACCATTACTGCTATTAACTAAATGAGAAATATAACAAATTTACCAGAAATATTTCGTTAAAGAATTCTATATACATAAGTATGAATACCACGTTGATTCCACCCGTTCGATATATTGACTTATTCGGTAGATCGATATATTCGGTATATCAATTCGGTGTCAGAGGTAGTTACTAGAGTGATTGTTGATTTTACAATCGACAGTCCTTTCAATTAGTTACTCATATAGTTTCTAGGTAAAGAGAAACAGAGAAAACTCAAGAAGTGTGTTTTTCTTAACATCCGTATCATATGTGCCACCATATACGTGGCAGGTTACCAATATCATCTACTCAATTTCTAACGGGGCACAGATGCTTCAGGCCGTACTTACACCGCATGAACCGGTCATCGAGTGCGGAATGTCTCTACTGTAGCCATCCCGAAAACACCGTCAAGCACACGGTCTTCGACTGTACCCAATTGGGCCCCAAGCGGTCTCGTGGTAAATCGGTTCCTAGGAGGCAGAGACCTTCAGATGGGGAGGACATACTGTGTGGACCGGAGGGCATCTCGTCCTACGAAGATTCACCCGACATACACGTCCGTATGAGAGAGGCTGCAGATAGATGCCGCACAGCATTCATCGCTATGGTCGAGGACATTCTCTTCACTAAGGAGCAGGATGAGAGAGACGCGAAAATGGAGCACGCTTGAGGACCGGCGGGTCACGGAGACCGGGCCGTCAAACCAAGGATCCAGCACGAGACTCAAGGCCGGCTGTTGAATGCGGACCGAGAAAAGGCTTCCCAGCACGCGTATCCAAACCGACTGGTCATGGATGGACCTGGTCGCTAAGCATACCGATACTGAAGAACCCGCACTGGTTTGTAATCAGCATTGTTAGTCTTAAAGGACACTAGAATCGTATATTATAATTATAAATTGTGTTGATCGTATTGATTGTACTGGTTGTAACAAAAATTGTTAGTCCTATAGGACACCGTGCACCGTGTACATTATAAATTGTGTTGATTTTCAATAAACGATGGCGACGTCAGGGTAGTAATGCTCACGCAGATCCTCCCCTGACGTCATCGGTTCAAAACAGGAAAAAAAAACAGGTTACCAATATCAATCTTAAAATATTGTTATTTATTTTGATGGTCATAAGTTTCTATACATACTTATAGATAGTACGTTAAACAAATTGTTTATAGAATAATAGTTATTTTTTTCTTATTAACATCAATAAAAATACGTATAGAAACCGGGGATTTATTGAGAGTGGGCCATCCAAACTTATAACAAGTGCCTAAAAAATGAATACAATGATTAAATCCAACTATTAAAACTTTATTAAATAATATATGAGTATTCACAAACCCTCTGAAATATTATACGATCCAATATACACTATATATATATATATATATATATATATATGCATATACAGTTTCGAAACGTCAAGTGAATAGATTCAAAATGTAATATGAAGGGGAGAAATTTTCATTCGTATCTGACAGATAAACTATCAATTATTATTTCAGCCACCTGTTGGGTCGATGAGTTTCGTTAAAAGCATCGATTTAACAACTAGAAACGTTCTCGTCTGTGATGCACAACATTAATCGACAACGAATAATATATGCGAATTGTCCGTATATTCCTAGTTAACAATTGCGTTTTAGAGAAATTACATTACTGGAGAACTTTTGTATTACCTGCATCCCCTGTCTTAATAATGATTTACTGTGTGTGTGTATAGGTAGACTTTTGTTTACGGCATTTCGGGTATATTTCCCGATACTTTTAAATGTATGAATAATTCATTACGTTTTTAATATTCCGCTGATTGAAAATGGGAGCAATGTGATATTGGTTATTATATTAAAACCCAAAATAAATAAAATACTATCTCGAGGAGAGTTAATATTTTACTGATCTGAGCAACTATACGTAGATTGAGAATCCGAAAAAATTTATTTTCAACATTTAATTATATTTTCTAAATATTTGTATTAAAAAAATTTATAATACAAATGTAAATAAATATCATCGATTAAAATGAACAATATTGTGCCATGTAGTATCCTGTATATTAAACGCAGTAACTGCAATTGTATAGAAGGATGCAAATTTAAAAATATATATATATATTTTTTTTTTTTTATTAAAATAATGTTTGTAGAAATATCAAATATAAATTTACTTATTAAAATAATATTATTCATATCGTTCAATGATTTATGAAAACTTATAATACAAATTAAATATACGAATATCTGTAACAACTAAAGTTTTTCAATAAGAGGATATAATTTAAATTATGAGCCTATTTCCATTAAAATTAAAAAAAATATACATTGTTAGTTAATTTATTTTGGGCAAACAGTTTCTATAATAGTATAATAAAAGAGGGATTTCGTGTTTTAACATTAGTAACGGGTAAATAACATAATATTCATTTAAGTCGGAACGTTTTTTTTTTTATCCTCTAGCAACTAAATTATAATTTTAAACATTACGTATTAACACGTTTGGAATAATAACAAAAAATATTAAAACAGCAAGTATTTTATAATGTTTTTTTTTCCTAAAAGTTTTGCAGTTTTTGTATACTATAGTAACACTACCTATTTATGTATAAATCTTCATTATTATTATTGTTACAAGTTTAGAGGTAGGTACCTATATATTATATTTTCCTTACAGTTTATGCAAATATTTCATATTAAAGAAAACCTTGAAGTAAATACCTATACGCTATAGAATGTAGTGTTTTAAATTTTTAAAAAAATGATATTTTTTTAATAAATTTTAAATGCAGCGTTATATATAGGTACCTACGTTATTTTAAAACGTTTAAACAATATTAAATTTTTGTATAGACAAATAGCATATTTATTGTATATTTATTTTTTAATTATATGTAGGTTTACATATAATAAATAATAAATATGTTATAAAAATATTCAACAACCTTATTATCATTTAATATTATAATCTTAAATAAGTCTTTTAATTAAATTGTATAATAAAGATGATGAAATGGATTTTAAGTTTAAATCAAACAATATAAACATTTTAGTTTTCAATAGAAAATAATAAACCCCTGAAGTAATATTGCTTAAATTAAAAATAATAATATAATGGGTATGTAATAATAATATTGTTATATGCTTCGAAAATACGTTTTGTATTTTAAATAAAACCTAATACTAATGAAAAATGTAATTTTAAATTTAAATTTAAACATTGTATATACCTATCACCTACCTACAATATAACCTTAAATTTCGATTCTAACCATGAAGGTAAAGCTATTTTATTTACTAATAGACTATACTCGACACTTCAACAGAAATATTAAATGAGAGCAGTGGGGTAGTTAATAATTTGTTCTGAGGGATGGGGGATAGAAAATGTTTGATGTATGTAGTCATTGAGAACAACGCCTCCCCACCCTAACCAAATATACTTCTAAATTTTTTTTTTTTAATATATGTACACTTATAATGAAAAATTTACATGTAACACACTGTGGCAGGAAAGTCATCATACAACTGACTCACATCTTCAATGGATGCATTTGTCTAGAGTATTTCTCGAAAGCATGGAAAATGGCAACCATGATCATGACTCCAAAACCAGGAAATCATACCAAGCAACACATCAACCACATGCCAATGTCATTGCTAAACACTATGTCCGAAGTTTTCGAGTTCCATCTTCTAGATTGATCTAGAAGTCATCGACCTCGCCTCGGCCAATGAAATTCGGATTTAGAGCTTAACACAACGTCATAACTCATCGACAATATCGTCAATAACCTGAACAGAAGACAATAAACAGCAGTGCATCTACTAGACATCGAGAAAATCTTCGATTAAGTCTGGCACGACGGTCTCACCTTCAAGTTAATCCAAGCTGAAGTTCCTCTCCAGATCACCAACAACGTCAGAACATTTCTAGATGACAGATCCTTCCAAATGAAAATTAAAAACAAAAATTCCAAGAAGTTCTAAGAAAATTGGGCGGTGCCAGAGTTCCACCTTTCACCTCAACTCTTTTCGATCTTAATCAACGACATACCTCACCATCCGAAAACCATGACTGCTCTCTTTACCGATGGAACACTGATCTACTCAACAAGCCCTGCAAACCACTACTCCACCAAAAGACTAAAATAACATCTTGACCTACTAGGACCGGGTTCAAAGAATGGAAAATCACAATCTACGCACAAAAACTCAGACAATTATACCTATTCTCAAACATGTTAACTCTAGATACACCAGCGATCCACATGCAAGAACAGTAGATCAAATGGTCCTACTCAGTGAAATACCTTGAAACCCATATCGACAGATGGATAAAATTTGCTAGAAAATAAATCATGCAGACAACAAATCTTTGGAAGCCAAATTCATGCTACATCCAGATATCAACACCAAAAGCCCACTATCGATTAACACAATACTCCAGAGCTACAAGATTTACATTAGACTAATCCAGATATACGAAGCCACAGCATGGGCAGCTAACATATCAGACATCGGATGGATAACCCTGTAATGAACCTAATCTACAATCCTCAGGACCATCACAAGAGTCGAACCGTTCGTGAATAACCAACGAACGCCAAAAAACGTTGCAAAGAAACTCAAACTCTCACACCACAAACGCCTAGCTAACATACTCAATCGGCCTGCACTAAAGGACCTTTATAAATCACTCCAAGTAAACATTTCATAAGCTCCACAAAAGCCACCACAATTACCAATTTTTTGTGTATATATAGCATAAATATTATTATAAGCATTCATATAGCTAATAAAAAGTACGATGTCAATATACATAATGCTATAGGTTGTAAAAATTTGGTGTCAATTTCAGGTTTCTGGCATTAAAATTTTTCAATTTATAATAATAAATGATAATAAATGATTTTCTGTCTTTTTGAGTGTGCTAAATTTCCAGTTTATATACGTATTTTTAGTTTATTTGTTATATAAAAACAACAAACTACAATTTTATAAAAAAAATAGAAATTTAAAAACAATATAATGATATATATATATATAATATATATAATATATAAACACGTAATTCTGTTCATAGAAATACCTAAAACAAAAATAGTTTATGAATATTCTAAAAACATTTTGTCATTTTAAATACAAGCATCTCTTGTCTCCATAAAAATATCTTTACGATAAAAAATATTATTTCCGGAAAATTCCTATAGGTGTAACACTTGGATCTTATGTGTCGAAATATTGTGTTCAGAAAAAAAAAAGGAAAATATATACATCATTAAAAAACTACTCAGAAACTTAGGGAAGCAATTTTAAAAAAAAAATGTTAAACAAGTTTTTTTAACTCTTTCTATAAGTACCTATATTGATAGATTTTTTAAATAGATAAATAGTATAAAAATATTTCAATTTATGTTACATATACCTATATGTATATACTTGTATTTGTGTTGAATTTGATGATGTAAAGTCGTTTATTTTAAATCGAAAACAAAAAAAAAAAATTTGGTGTTGTTAGCTGGTGCAATAATGATGATTACAGTAATAATAATTAATGTAATTTACAAGCCCTTGACATGCAATTCGGTTAATATATCGAAGGCTTTAAGTTATTCAAAATCTCTATTTCTGGCAGTCATATTAATAACGAGCATCGAAAACCCTTTTGGCTTTTTTTCCCCTTTCCAAATACTTTTAACCACCACGCCTTGGCACATGTATTGATTTTAAGGACCCGCGCAATACCAGAGAATACGTTTTGCTCTTAAACTATACCAAAAATATTATATGTTTTATAAAAAAAAAAAAAAAAACAACAATCAAAAAAGACTTCAAAATTCCACCTTTTTAATATTTATTAATATTATTATTTCAAACTTCAATATGTTGGTTTAATGATAAAAGTAAAACCGTAATGGATTTTATATAATATTTCTAGTGTTTAGCTGATATCGATCGGTTAACGTCCTGAAAAATTTTTAAATTTCTTAAATTTTCATTTTACAAAATAATTATTTTAAACATATCTTACACTATGTACGAGCTGTTGGTGATCTATATGTATAAAAAAAATCAATTTAATCACTTGACCCGTCCGATTTGATCACTCAATTGAATGAAAAAAAAAATATTATTACCGATTTGAAAATATTTTTATACGTATAGGTATTTAATAACTTTATGGTTATTCCCGTTTAAATAGTTCAATTATGGTTAAACTTGAATCGGAATTCAATCCAGTGTGCATTATATCGGCCGTCGTGTCTGATCGACAGCCTTCAATTTTTATCTGCCAAGAATGCAATTTGCTCGGCCGGGACTAAATATTCTGCAGGAAACGAGGCGTAAGTATACTGAACATACCCGGGAAAATAAAATAAACACAGTGAACGAGTGGGGGAGAAAAAAGCAAATAATATTCGAAAAACAAGTCTCCCCGAATAACCATGTTATACCACACAATTTACTATTATTAAATACCCACACTCGGGTAAATACCACCTAATCCGCGAAGCTCGAAATCTCCGACCTCCCGAGAATTCAATTCAGCATTAAGTCTCATTAAAATATATATTTTGAAATAATAAATAACGATGAAACGGAGGCTTTTTTACTGTAATATTAATATAATATAAAGGGCTAATTTGTTTGTCATAATCGTTTAAACTCATAATAATATAATTTTGTATTAATATTTATATATATATATATTTAGGTGCATATAATGTTTTATTTTATAATACTTATACATTTATATTTAAATAGGTACCTACATATAATATTTTTACAATCGCTCTGATTGCATTTTCAGTGTTTCTCTCCCGACGCACCCAAACATTGCAAGAAATGGTAAAATGTGTGCATTTGGAGTTTGAAAATTGAAAATATTATGATTAAGGCCCGGATGTTGATGCCCTAAAAAACCTATATAAACTAAAAACATAAAAAAAATAATCATTAAAATTGTTTAAATTATATATTTTTCTAGTTTTTAATTTATTAATTACAATATTGATATACATGCATATTAAATAACTAAAATACATAATATGTTAAAGTTTAATTTGAAAATTGGTTTTATGTAAAAAACAAAAATATAAAATTTTAACCATAGTGAATTCGTGAATTTTCTGACGAAAATAGTTTAAAAAAACGACCTAAAATAACAAAAAATGACCTTATATTGTCAAAAAATTCCCTAAAAAAAAAGCCAAAAAATGCTAAAAAAATTGCAAATTAAAAATTAGTTATTTAGATTCATATGTTATAGAGTCATATTTTTAGCTAGGAAAGCATTACCTAAGACGTTCCAAAAAAAAAAAAAAAATGCAAAAGTCATCAACATCCGAACCCTAATTATGATATATGAACAACGAAAATAAATATATATATATAAAAGATAGATAAATAGATAGATAGATAGAACCATTGATTATATATAATCAATGATAGAACATATTATTCATTCGGTGCCGTTCATAATAAAAATAGCTACAAATTACCATTATAAATAGCAATCAAAATCCTGATAAATTCCTGAACTCGCGAGATGTTAGATACACTTTACCATTGAATTATCAATCTATATATGGTAAATTCCATGATAGAATACAGATATTTTCAATTAATGTGCTCTTATTGGCGTAAAGTCTCTGCAGACTCTTGCAACTTGCACCTTGCAGTCGGTAAATTGTCAATACATTTTGAAAACTTTTAATGCAGTATATAATAGTTTCGATATTCATTTAAAAAGTTAAAACATTATAATACTATGTACTTGTATAATATACTATCATAACAAACCTATCGTGGAAAAAATACATCCGTTATATGTCTTGACATTTTGTATAGAAGATTTATTTTAAACTTTTTAATTATTATTTATAAATAACTATTGATTTTTCTTCAATAATGTAAAAATAACAATTATTTTTTTTTTACTCCCAAAGTTTCATCGTAAAAACAACATAAAAAAAAAACGAACATAATGTTTGAAAATACAATTACAATTTTATAATGAATATATGAGTTCAATTTATAACAGTCAAAAAGTTTCTTATCTTCGAATTTCCGTAGAACAAAAAGAAACAAACAAAACAGGATCTGGTAAGTTTATAAAAACTGTACGATGTATAAACGCATTTATACAATTTACTGAACCATATACGGTTTTTTTTTTTTATTATTGATATATTATTTTACTTTTTTAAGGACGATCATTCAACGTGCTATTTTTCGTTTGAAATAATACATATTATAACAAAATAATAAATTTGTGTTTGTAGGTAAGTAAAATATGATCATAATGTAAATAGGTTTGTAGGTAAGTATGTTTTATATAATATGTTTGATAAGACTGTAAATACTCTATAACTCCTCGAGATTTAAACTAATTTAAATGGAGTTTTTCTATATACATTATACATATAATAGAAGACTCAAAAATATAACTTTTTTGTATTTTTATAATTTTGACCCTTTTTGAACATAATATTTGTTTTTCAAACAGAAACACTTATTTTCGGTACAAGATTACTTTTATTTCTCTACTCATAAAATAAATACTGGTAATGACATGCACATTAATATCGTATGTAGTTTAATGCAAGTATATAATATAATTTAAAAATATTATTAATTAGTAATTGGAAAAAAACGACTACGAAAATTTTAAATGAAATACCATAGATAAAATCAGGAAACGAAATTTTACTGAATGTATAATTATGAGTTATGACAGTAATGGTTAACTATATATTAAGCCTAGTTATTATATAAATAAATATTATTTATATTATACATAATTAATAAGGTCACACTCAATCAGATATATGTATAGTTGGGTTTGTTCTTATGGCGAATAAGTACATACTTAATGTTTGAATATATAACTGACAGTAATATACTTACACCGAAGCAAAGCTCAGAATTTTTTTTTTTCGAATGCAATGATTTAATCATTGCTTTCCAATATGCAATACATCCACCAATATTATCCTATCAGAAAAGCCTAGTACTTTTACTTCTACAATAACACACGGTGAGCGAAGTGCTTCCTCTCCAATATATATATATATATATATATAATACATATTTTTTAAACATTTTAAATTTATTGTCATGTTTTATTTTAATTTTTTTATGACGTACATATAATAATTTTATATTTTTGATTAATTTATTGATTTTTCCATATAACGACTTTTCACTTCATAAAAATCAAATGTTAGTACTCCGGTTAATACTTGTATTTTATAGCTTTACAACTTAACATTAAGTGCACATAGCCCAACAACAACACAACTACGATTTTTATTGAAAATATTATTATTTAATTTAGAATTTAGATTAAAAACAAAATTAAATTAAATGTAAAATAAACAAGTTCGGTAAGTCCACTCTGCGAGGGTACTAAATCCCAGCTTTTAATCGTATTTTAAACAATAAGTTGTAATTCCATAAGCAATCTATTTAACCTACTATACTCATGTATAAAAACCTAAAATTGACAAAACAATAAATATTGTAAATATATTGATATGGGTAAACACGGCAACGAATCATAAGGATAGACGAACGTGCAGACGCATTAGGAAAAACAATATCTTCAAATATGTTAGATTTCTCAGTTTCTGTTTCCTCGTAGTAACTACTAGTATATGACTATATGAGTATCGACGTGTATAGTCTGTCGATTGTCAAATCAACAATATCACTACTCACTAGGTAATACATTATTACTAGAGATTATACTATAGTAATTATTGTAACATAACGGATGGACGAACGGACAGACAGGCGGACACAACGTGGATATAAAGGTACTAAAATTATGTTTAAAAACCTAAAAACTCAAGTATAAATTGTTGAAAGTAAATTAGTATTTTAATAATTAATAAATCTAATAAAAACAATTGTTTATGAGTAGTATAAAAATGTATATTAGTATAATGCAAAGACAACAAAATATGCATCCTATTCTATAGTAAACTGTACAGTAGTGTATTAATAAATTTGGTACACTATAAAACCAACGAATGTATGAAATTATTATACCTTTACTCGCATAAAAACTTATAATGAATTCAAAATTGAAATGTGTATCGATATTATTATTTTAGTAGAGAAAAAATAAAAATAATCCTGGGTCAAAAATGATCTCAATAAATTTATATGCCCTCCTAAGTGGCAAAATAAAAATAGTAAATTGTTGCGCTAGAAAAAATCTATTTAGTCTTTCTTTGTCTATCTTATATTATTACGTTTTAAAATCAAAACAAAAGCAGTACAGAAGTTGTACTGCCCACACATACGAACAAATCTAAAAGAATTGAAATTATCAACAAAATATACATTTACTTATTGAAAATTCCAAGAGATTTAAAGGATATTCGGTTATATATGGAATATATACGTAATAAAATATTAAAACTCGTTCAAAAAACCCGATTGAATTGACAAACGGCAGTGGTAAAAAAAAAAAAAAAAAAAAAAAAGACACCATACATTATTTTACGCGTTTATGTGAGCGAATTATGTACTATATACGATATATATATTTTTTATTCTCTGGCTGTACATTATTATTCGAAATATGTCATACGCTTTATGTACATTTATTGTTATATCGCTTGTAATATTGAAAAACAAAAACTCCATTGATTTATGGTTAAGTGTTCACCGAAATCTATACATATAGACGTTTGGGTAAGTGTTTGAACACCTATGCACATTGCACAATGTTTAAATATGTTACATTCTTAATTAAATATACAATATATTAATTCACGTGTACATATCTTAAATATATTACGTGTCGATCAATAAAATGGAATTTTTTGCAGAAATTAAATGCTTCGTTATCTCTTTTATAGGCTTGAATTACAATCAGTATAAGTATGTGATCGAACCAGTTAAGTCTGACCAGTTAAGTACACATTCCATTTACCTACGTCCTTATGGTCCTAATATGTCAATGTATAATAATGAGTACTATACAATATTAATTATAGGCCTATATTGTACATTTACACTTAATCGTATATCGTATTTTTTTTTTTTTTTTTATCAAAAATGAAAAATACTTTTTTAATTTTACAATAAATATAACTTAATAATTATTAACAATATTATAGATACTACATATATATATATATATAGGTACTTATTGTGTTTATATTATAGTAAAATCATATAAAACTATGTGCATTTGATATCATTTTCGTTGTATAATATACAAAACAGAAAACGTCGGACAGTAAATGATCAAAATTATTTTTAATAGTTGCTGAGATTTAAAACAAACAACAATATATGTGATCATTAGGAAATACATCACCTATACGGCTATATCCTATAGCTTATTGTTACGTTCTGGCAACGAATTTCAGTATCATAACATTCATAACCATATGAAATATTATTATCGAGTTAGTATATAAAAATGGCGCACAGAGGTCGAAAAATAAATTAACAACAAATGAGATCAATAGCAGACCAGTAATAACGGGTCCGATGTCGACTTAACTCTATTCCATGAGAGATTGTGACTAAGCCATGTACAGCTTCCCTTACCTGGTCTAAGTAAATCAGATCTACATAGCGGTAACAAAACCATAAAAAGTATTAATTTCAGTCTGAATGTTTATTGGAATATTGAAATGATGAGTTTTTAAATGCGCGATTTTGAATAATGTATTCTGTGAAATAAAATGAAAATAAAATTACATTTTTTGTATTCTATACGAGGCAGGGTAATTTTTGTTGGCACGAGTATTTTAAATTCCGTATTCTCGTATATCCGATAGATGTAAGACTACTCAAAATGTCCAACGGTGACGTTAAAAAGGTTTTTTTATTTTATGTAACACGTAATAATTTCTAGAAATGAAAAATGTGTAAAGACTTTATAATAAATTCCATTCATTGAGTGTATGTTATTGTTTTATCCGGTGTCAGAGTGTATAGGTATAATACGAGTACGACGTCGAACGTGTCGATTGTTTAATCGTCTGTAGTGGTATAGTAATTTATCATTACACAGAAATCTCGTAGAAAACTCAACCTACAGCATGGTTAAACAATTACCTGTTAAATATAAATTATACAATAGTGTGGAATTTAAATCGAAGGAAAGTGAAATTTTCATTCCTCGAAGCCGTATTTGAGAAAATTGCAAAGTCTACTTTTACGAGTACACTGTAAAGTCACCTTTATAATATTCATTTCCATACTGGAATCGTTTTTCAAGTTATATCTAACATTTTAATTAAATTTGATTCAAAAATACTTTAAATAGTTGAAGTCACTTGTACATTTGAATACAACGAAAATATAAACTTGGCGATTTTTATGATTGCATCATTTAGAATTTATAAACCCAGTGTTTTATTTATTTTATATGAAATAAATTATTTAGATTATTGTAAGTCTTTATAAGTTGTTCAGTGTGAAAATGGATAGGCGTACATTATGCCGTACTTCAATCTACCCTTATTAGGACGCTAATCCTACTCTTATTATTGGTAAAAATATATTTACGCAAAACAGATCTAAATTAACTAAATCAAAAATAAATCGAAATACGAAAATATTTTGAAATTAATCTCGTTTCGGTTTTTAAAATTATTAGATATTAAAGAAATACCATTAAAGAAAAATGTTAGTAAAGTTTTTAAAAGTTAATTTTTGCTTGTTTTATATTGCAATAAATTATTTTTATTGTTAAATAATAGCCCTGAAACGAAAATCATTTTAAGATTATATCTTTTATCGATTAAATAATAAATATTTTAACTCTAAAATGAAATTACTTTATGAACCCATTTTAACAATTTTGGTTTTACGTAAACATGTTTCTTTAACAAATATTACGATTACGTAATATTCAGTAGTAAGTAGATATTAAAACGAGATTATTATTAAATATATTTAAATGTTTTTAAATTGTTCGATTTCTATCGTATGTAAATTTTCTTTAGGATTGCATATACAGAACTCCTTAAAAAACGTGTGTAGAGTTCTTTTAACCATACTTTAACTAAATACAACATGAAATATTTTTTAAATATTTCTTGCATATCAAAATAATTTTAACTAGATTTATATTAAAACCAATTTTAAATTAAATTTACTTTAAAAATATTACTTTAATACATCCATTAGACCTAAGTAAGTTAGAAGAGTATAATAGTACACAATATTAGTGCATATAAATGTCATATATTAAATAAGTGATTTAGATACAAAAAATAAAATAAAATAGAATTTCTTGAAGAATATTAGACATATCTATTTATAAATGCAATCTCATGATTCAAAAAATAGACTCGATTGTATTATTATTTTGTATACTTCAAAATAATAATAAATAATTTTTCGGTAGGTATATCAAAAAATTTCCTATAATAATATCGGAATTAAATAATTTGTAATTTTTTCTTACAATAAAAACCATTTTGTATGGGATGAAGATAATCAATCAGTAGGTATTTATGGTTAAATTATAATTGTTTTTTTTTAATTTACATAGACAAAAATTTTATCTATGTCGTAGAGTTTTTATTTTTTTAATAATATAAATACAATTAAAATTATGGTGTTTTTCATTTATTCGTAAAAGAAAAAACTTTTGAGTGATGTTATCAAAAAAAAAAAAAACTACTACATAGATGAAGTTTTCGTCTATATGTAATGTAAAACATAATTATAATTTAACCATAAGTATGGATTGAGAAACTTCATTTTGTGCAAAATAGTTTTTATTGTAAGAAAAAATTATAAAATATTTAATTTGTATATTATTATATGGAATATTTTTAAATTATATGAAATATACTTTTTAAATTTTCAATATTAGTTGAATTTCATTTTTCTAAAAATGTAATTGTATATCTTTAATTATTACACAATTCACATACTTATGTATGAAATATTACAGTATAATGTAAATTGTGCCTTATATCCAATCCTTTATACAAATAAATTTTTGTTTATTCCGATCCTTAAATTATTATACTGAAATACCAACACATAATCGAATATATAAATTTACATTTTATTATAAAAAAAGGTCTGAAATGCAATGTTTGGATACACTTGTATTCCATAATTATGCGTTACCCTTTTCACCAAAATTTACTTTTCCCTTTTCTACCATAGTATAAAATATAATATAATTGACTTTTGTAGTATAATGTCTATAAACTCGAATATTTTCCGATAATAACTTGTATTTATGCGCACAATAAATATTACTGCAAGAATTTTATTGTACGATAATAATTTACCTCACAAATGATCATATTCGCATTTGATGCTATTATAGATTAACATTTTGCATTATCGTAAATCAAATAATTTAATTTAATTTTTAGTTTAAATGTAAAATCAATAAGAATGTACACTATCATTTTAAAAATACTTCTTTTAACAATTAAATAACATTGTTTAACAAAATAAAAACTCCGTGTATAAATAAAATCCTAATGTCCATTTCAATGGACAATTTTTAGTAATAAATTATGACGTGTTAAAAAAATATTTTTGGACCAAAACATTGGGAAAAACAAGGTTAAAATATACACACATGCAAAGATTTTCAAAGATAAATATTAATGTATTTATTAGTTTAATACAAATTGAAGTCTTAATAAGTGACTATATTTTAATTTATCGGTAAATTGACACTTAAAGCAATGAATTTGTATTATATAATTATTTTTTACATCATGTGAAATATTATATATAATTGCACTATAATATATTTGAATGTTTAAGTTTACTCAAAAATGATTAAAAAATCATAAATTTAAAGAAAACAAATGTCCATTGTATTGGACATCGGGTTGATAATACTACAAATATTTTAGCCGGATAGAGTAGGGCATAAATACGTATAAAAAGAATTGTCCATTGAAATGAACATTGAGTAAATAGCACTATAAAATAGTTGGGTCTCAGGAGAATATAATAAATAGTCAGTAATGGAATTTTCAGGATTATATTTTAAACATATTTCAATAACACAATGTCTCCTACTTTAATTTTTTATAAATCTATGGTCTGCAAGTTAATCTGAATACTCTTAACGGGTCCCAAATACTTCTCGTATGTTATAGCTAATATTTATTTTATTTTCATTTATACTCAAAGAACTCTAATCTATATTATTCTCTTCTACACTCTCATTTACGAACTTCAATGTTGTTTGAGATACTGTTTCTCAATTACTCGTACATTTTATACATTGCAATTATAAACCTATATCTGATGATTTGTTTTATTGAAATATTAAATATTTCCAATACAATAACACATAACACATCATTTATTCCGAAATTGATGTTTCTCACGTATTAGATTACTGCAGGGACTATTGAATAATTATTGAACTTTATAATAATTACCAACTTGCTTGAAATGTATAATGAAGAGACTCAGTAAATGTCTCAGAAATGTAAACAACGATTGGTTATATTATATGCATTATGGACCACTGAATCAAAAAGAATTTCTCTATGGATCTCTCTATTAATCTATTGAGATGAAACGAATTTTAAACATACTATTATAGAAAATATTAAATGAAATGTTTAAGTCTAATTAATTTAATGTGAAAATAATTTAAATTGGCAAGTTATGCATTGCATGATTATAAAATAGTTAATGATATTGTAATAACTAAGTCACACATTTTAATGCAAAATACATTTTTTAGTGGGTGGTATAGAGCAATGCTTTTCAAATACAAAATTCGATTCATACATCAGAAAATTTAAAAATTAAACTTTTATTTTGCATTTATTTTTATTTTTTTGGGGTTATTAAAGCACTTTTTGACATTTTTAGAGCATTTTTTTCCATCTTAGGAAATGTTTTTTATATATATATTTTATGCTTTAAGTATGAATAATAAATATAATATATAAAATTTAGCGTAGAATAAAAAGTTTAAAAAGGATATATTTAAAAATTAAAAATATTTATCTTGCTTTGTAAATTAGTCATTTTTAGTAACTATACGTAGGTAATTTTTAAAGTTTCAGTAATATTAATAATATCCCCGATATCGATATCACAGAGATACAATATTATTATCGTATATAACCCCGATAATGTTATACGATACGATATAAATACGCAATAACGGCCAATAACTAAAATAAAACTAATTTTAAATTGCATTTTTAAAATAATACAATACGAAACTGATCAAAATTTTTAATGCATTTTTTAAAAACATTAAATCATATTTTTTTAGGACATTTTTCTTATTTTTAGGGAATTTAAAGTTCGTGCCCTAGTAATAACATAAGTAAATGTTTTTGTAAAATATACGATATAAATATAGATTTAGTATAGGTAATATTAAAATATTTTTATTTACCCATGGGTTGAATAGAGAGTAGGTATTTTATTTTACTGAATAATAATAAACTCACATTATTTTAATGCAACATTCTTTAAAAAATAAAAATGTATATAAGAATACACACATAAATTCTTTACCCCATCTGCATTTATTTACGACACATGAATATTATATGTACATATTGTTTATTATCGAAAGCATATGTTAAATAAGTATTCAAGAAATATCTGGACGGTGAAAAAGCAAAAGGTATTAAATTACATTTTTCAAATGTTCAAGAAACGCAAAAAAACATAATATTCTAAAAAAAAAAAATTTATGCATTTCTATACTTACTTAAAATTGCATTTACAATTATATTTATTAGTGAATAATATGTTAAGAATAACTTTTATATAAATTACTCATTATTCATTATAATTTTATTTATAATAAAAATTAATATTTCTTAAAATATAAAACAATTGAATTTTAAATTGTCGTTTACGGCAGTATTTTTCACACAGCCTTTGTTCTCTTGGAGTTTAGTGCAATTTTCTTTCATTATAACCGCCAGAACTGACTTAAATGACAACTCTAAATTGTGAGATGTGGCGATGACCGTGGTTTTTCTTATAAATGAAATTATATTGGTGACGTTTTTCAGTTATATTATCAATGACAAAAATTATTATATATTGGCGTTTACAGACTATCATCAATTTTATTTTTATGTCGTTTATACATACCATATATTATACTCTTACCTACTGATCAATGTTAATTAATGTCATTTATAACAGATTTTTTAAAACTTAATACACAGCTGTGAAATTTTCGCAACTATACCCATTGCTGTATAAATACGGATTTTCGGAGTCTATGCCATATACGAACCAAGCTAATGTCGTTTGGTACCGTTTGCCTTACCACTGTTGGTTTTGTGAGTATATTTTAAATTATGCAGCTTGAACATTATTCCGAAATAAAAATGTATGCTGCAATTTCAATATTGAATATTTTATGAGAAGAGCACAGGATTTAAAACTGAAAATTAAACAACCATCCGATATTCATAGGAATATTACCACGAATTGGTTACGACTAAGGTATTTTATCGCAAAATTATTTCAATTTATTATTATAATAGCGTACAGCTTATACAAAAGGCGTAATTAATTACAAACTCCCAAATTCGGATTAATTTATGGTATATTAATTAATAACATTTCCAAAGAAGAACTAATACAGAAAGTTTAAAATTATTTAATTTTTATGTAACGGTTTAATATTATAACAATTAGCGATATGCGTATATAGGTACATTCGGAGGATGATTTATATGCTTTTATAAAGTCTTAAACGCGCTCGGTAAATAATATGCCTTTTCGTACAAAGTTTTTTCAGTCAAACATAAATATATATTTATGAAAAATAGGTTGAAACACTGGAACGACGTTTCCACGCCTTTTTTTTCAAATTTATTTTTGCAGTTCAAACAATATCTCTGACCATCAAATGATTTTTTTCGCTATTAAGGTACATATCAAGATATGGTAGATGTTAGTAATCAATATTGTGCACCTTTCGGACACATGACTTGCATTCAACTACGTTATAATGAAATTAAAAATAAACGACTTCGGCATCCTTGTCCAGATATACCTTCACAGTTGAGATATAAATCCGTATAATGAATTACAAAACATCACTTTAACCGTTTCGTGTAGGTTGATCATTGAGGTTATTCTGCGTATAGCACTGAACTCAGCACATTAGTTGCATAATCCGCAAAACATCCACAGAAGGGGCCCATGGCCCCTTCTCATATTTCGGAAGGACGTATGCACGTATAACAGAAATTTTCGATTCTCCTATGAATATGTCATATAAGTCGAATTGAAAATTGGAATATCATTTATGGTGATTTTAGTGAATTGAAAATAAAAATTGTGGAAACCCATTTTTTTACTTCAACCCTTTTTTATTTCCAGTTTTCAAAAACTAAACTTAAAAAAAAAAACCTAGTCAATAAACGACTAGAATATTATATATAAATATATCTTTAATCTATTTTGTGATATTTGATTTTCAAGAAACATTTAGATAAAATAAAAAAACTCGAAAATTAATTTTTTATAGATCGAATATAAACGCAGTGCTTGAGGAGGATATATTACACCCATAAAGACGTTCCTTAGTATGCCTACAATATTCGTGTATAATATTGAAATACCAATGCTTGACACTTTGTGAAATTGAAGTACCTACTCGTTTGAGAACTTATTGTAACGTGTAAAACATAATATTTCATCAACAGGACGTAGACTACTATTAAATAAAAATATTATTTTATAATTTATTAAAAATAAACTGGAAAATGTATTTATAAAGGTACAAAATTATGTATGAAATAATACATTATTATATGGATAATAATATTGTAGTCAAACCTATAAAGTATTTAAATGTTTTTTGTGGTACGAATGTTTATTTTAACAATTACAATTCAGTCAGTTGCATTTAAAAAAAAAAAAAAACTAATGTTTTTCATTTAATACCACGTAAAGATAAAATTATAAAACCATCAAATAAATATTGTTGTTTAATTTGTTGTTTACTACAGTATTTAAATTATTATACTACATGAAAATACAAATAGTAATTATATTTATTATCTTTGTACTCTGAATATATATTTAGTTTCAAAATAGTTTTATTTGGCATAATGTGTAGATTGTTTCAACGCTCAATGATTAATTATTTACAAAAATGAAAACCAAATCTAATTTTAGTTTGTCATTTTATTTTTCAACTTAATAGTAAATCAAATACCTACATTTTTGAGACTAGCATTTATATAGTATTTTGAATACTTATTTCGTAAACTTTTTGAATAGTACATTATATATTTTTAAATTCTCATCAGCGAAGAAGCGATAAATGTATTTATTTTACGATGATGTGTTTTTTTATGTCTGTAATCGAAAATTCTACGAGAATAAATGTTCCGATCATTACAAGTAGCGCTATTTTCTGGTAGCAAATTGCATCTAGTAAGTACTTTTGAGAGGTAATTTTTGGATTTATTTTTAAAATTCGTTACGGACACTCTTCTGCTGTTCGTAAACCGTTGGTATTTATTGTTTAAATAACATACAAGTATACATATTTATATATACAAAGGTTAACAATGTCTAATGATTAGATAAGGGTCAACATTGGTTTGACTACTACTAGTTGAACCAACTATATGGTTATACCTATATTATTTTTTAGAAAAAATGTATTGATATGATATTTAAAAAAGATCTGTGATAGATATATGTAAATATAAAATGTGTAAAAAAAAATATGATACATACAATTGACAATGCTGGAATTAAAATTCTGAAGGCACTTATTTCTTTTGTTGGTCTTTTGTTGAAAATCGCAATCAATTTAACGAGTTAAATTTAATAAAAATATAACAACTTAATTTGTTAACTTAACAATTTTTGATTAGTATAATGAACATATATATATACTTAACGAGTCCATTTTAATTATTTGTTGGTTAAGTTAATTCAAATTATCGGAAATCAAATTCAAACATCAATAGTAGTAAACTCCATAATTTGTGGTAAATATTAAATTCTATAAAGACACTAAATTATTTTTATACCTATTGACCTGTCGTATCCTACTATACCAAGTCTCAATCGTCCTCCTTTTAATCGCTTTCCAGATGATACAACCTACAACAAGCTTTTCTTTAATTAATTTAACGTCAGTTAAAAAGTTAGCCTTACATTTAATAAATTAATTTTAAATTAATTGAGTTAATAGAAAATTCATATTAACTTTTAACTCCATAACTTATATTGTTAATTTAATACTGAATTAAAAATACGTTTAACTTGCCTAGCCTGGATTGTATTAAACCTTGCCCCTTCCTAAATTTCGTTCAAGTTGATGACGTAATAATATATCAGTCGATTTTCTCAATAAAGTGGCATTGACGGTAACATAATAATATTCGATTACAATACAAAAACGTGTTGACTATCCATTACATATATCCGTACAAAGTGTGTAAAGTTTGCCATCTTTAATGATGAAAAAATAAATGAAAAAGTGATGGACTCCTGTATTTCACAAAACCTACCAATATCTACGCAATGGAAAAGTAAAATTTTATATTTTTCACACGTAGCGAACCTTGAAAAGTCGAAAAATACTTCCTAAATAAAATAATTTAAATATTTGCTTTTCCATTATTTTTATTTCATACAATAACTTTCTTTCAATAGTATACTTATGCATTCTTAACTTACAAAATATACAAAATCGTTTAAAAACTAGTTATAAAGTATCATTAAAATGAATAACTAATTTTTAATGCAAGTGTGATAATTAACTATATTAACTTGAAGTTTAGGCGCACGTTAATTCAAAATGTAATTGGAGCATTATAAATTATACTATGTGTACCTAACCTATAAGTATAAAATCCGGGATTTTTATAAATCTATAAATATATCGTATATTTGTTGTTTTACAATATCAAAAGTAATTGTTGAATTACCTTAAATAAAGTTTAAATTAAATTGAATTTTAATTATGCATTGTATTATTATTAAAAATGAACTTTTTTATGTTCATTATATTATATAATATTATCATATATATATATATATATATTATTAGTATAATCTACAGTAATTATGAAGTCAGAATTTGGACGTCAGACTTGGTTTTAAAGTTATATGAAATTAAAGTTTAACAATTTTATTTTTTGTTTATAATCTACAGTAATTATCAAGTATATCCATCGAAGGTTCGTTCAGGATCTTATTTTTTTTTTAATAAATGATTTATCATTGCTTTCACATTCAACATATCTATCAACAGTATCATATCGAACGAACTAAGTTCTTAGATGAGCTTAGTACTTCTTCCACCCTCTACTGACCGGTTTTTTTTTTTTTTATATATTTACATGCATTATTTTTAAAACATATTATTATGTAAGGTAGTTGATATTTTTATATATAAATAAATACCCAGTTTCTACAAAATATTTTGTTTTTATTTAACAAATACGTATTTCGAAAACAATGTTCTCATCTTCAGTGTTAAACAACTACTTAAGTAGTTGTTAGTACTTAACTAGTATTTGTTAAATAAAAACAAATTATTTTGTAGAAACTGGGTATTTATTTATATATATATAAATAATTCTACAAGTAACTCAACACCAAAATATAAAAAAAAAAAAAATTGTTGATATTTTTTATAATGTATTAAATATTTGTAACTGATAAATAATTGAATGTTAATAATAAAATAATTTATATTAATTTCAATCTTTTGGATGGTTTTACATCATACTTACTTGTTAATAATACTTTTATTGTATAATTCAATATATATATATAAATATTTGATTTTTTTACAATGTATATATGGTAGTCTTAGCATAACATATTATATACTTACTGCATTATATTTTAATTAGGGTAGTCAGGGCCAAATCCGATGTACGACCGTATGCAAAAAAATGTAAAGTGCACTATAGTGCAAAATATGAAAAGTAGCAGAAAGAATATGTACGGAAATATGCCATTCAGGTAGTGTTGGTGATAATAAATGAAAATAAAAATCATTTAATTATAATTTACCTCGTTTGTATTTAATTAAAATTTTGCTCGTATAACAAAAAAATTTATTTGAATTTATAATAGTAAAAATTGTCATGCCCAAAATAATTAATATTATGAATAAAGTATATGCTACACAATTGTTTAATATGCACTTTGTAGATTGTATACATTTGTATATTATAAAATGAAAAATATTGTTATACTTCGAGAATTTTTACAAATAACAATCTTTGGTAGTATATTGACATTCGTTTTTGAAATATAACAATTGAAATTTGAATAGGTACATCGTCATTTTTGATATCACGGTCATAATTAATAGCCAATGCCTATATTGAAACCTATCGTATAATAACTGTACTTATTATCTATGTTTTTATCCATGTTTTGGAAAAATTTATGTTTTGTGAAATTTGGAAGATTTTTAGTAGCCGGTACTCTATATTATGTACATTCAATTCTTTTTAAAGGTTCAAACTGTTTTTGGGCCGGTAGAAATTGTAAAAATCGGTGGGCCGGTAGCTTCCCTATCCCCGGCACCACTGTCTAGGCGTGTATATAATTAATATAAAGCATTATTATTTATTACGTTAAAAAACATAAATATACGTCTTATCACAGTTTCGTGTTTATTCATAACAGGTATTTAATACAAATAGTTTCACTGTTTCAAATAAAACCACAAATAGAAAAAATACGAATGATCAATTTTTAAATAAATAAGCAAAAACTGCAGTTTGATTGGAAACATAATTAAAACTGTACAGCACTACCAACTTGATAACAATATATTTACCTAATGATTAACGATCATAACGAGGTTAACACCATTATCAATACCTGGTTTAATCGTTATTCCTACACAGCGATCGTTAGCTTTACATATATCTATTTATTTATTACGATCGCTATTCTCAATACTTGGTCCCCCGTATAATTTATACTACCTGATGGACCTTGAGCATTTAATAAATTGTCCGGATTTTCTACTTTTCCCGTAACATATATACACCTATATTATATTAAGTACTTATAAATATGTAAGGTAAATATATATTTTTTTTAAAAATCTGTCGATAACTAATTTAATTTGATTTTAATATATTTTAAGTAGGTATACCTATAAATATAAATAAATACCCAGTTTCTACAAAAAGAATTTGTTTTTATTTAATATAGGTATATCTATATTAATATTATTTGTCTTTTAGATTCTGTTGTATTGTTTTTATTTTTTTATCTTTACCCAAAATAGTGAGTGAAAAGAGTGTTCCAAATTTTCCGGTACCTAGCAAATTGTATTTATTTGGTACTTTAGAGAGGTAATTTTAATTTTTCACAATAGTTTAGAAAAAGTTACCGAAAATTATGTAAAATGTAAAAACACATTTCTGACTAAATCGATTATGGTTATTTTCTTGTAATTCCTAAAACAATAATGTTTCTATATACTGGTTTAAAATGTACAAATATGTATATTTGAATAAATTACATTAACGTGATTAAATTTTCGAAAAAAATTCTTAATTTTAATAAATATATATTAATATATTATGATCTAACAATAATTATAGATTTTGTGACTTTTAAGTCATAAAAGCATTAGTTTATGTTTTAATAGATGAAAATCTAATACAAGGTTAGTCATATATTTTATTATCTCCAGTTACATTTTTCTAGTATACCTACCCATGACGATATAAAAAACGGCGCGCAATTATACATTTTGGTTATAAAATCGAAATTTATTTAGAAGATAATTATTACTTATTCATTATTTTAACTTTAATTTACACTGAATATGTATAATAGTACCATATTAATGTGATTACACTTTAAAAGACGGATTTATAAATTTTGGACTATTAGAAACGATAGGTTTTTTTTTTTTTTTTTTATTAATTTTAGACTTAAGTACATATGAAATGTTTATAATATATAATTAATCATTGAACATTACTATCTATGTATATTTAAAGTTTATTCTTACACTGGATTATTAAATAAACTGAATAGCAAATATATTATAAATATCAATAATAATTATGTAGATTACACCGAGCTCCTCCCAATCGTTTTGAAATGATTTATCATTTAAATTTCCATACATCCATCAAATGTATCTCGTCCAACGAGCAAGTACATTCACCACTTATTGGCCGGCTTTTTTTGCTCGTTAATTTTTTTTTCTTAGGGTCCGTCATCTTGAAATTTTGACACTTATGTTATAAAATGTAAGTACTTTTTTACTGATTGGCACTACAATCTAGCAGGCTACTAGGACGTGCCCCTTTGCCATCCTCCCTACATCTAGACCTGAAAGTATACATAAACTAAATAATTATTGCAATAAAGAAAGTGAAAAAACGTATACATTTTTCATCGATAGCAAATAAATGAATAATCGATCGACGTATATTCAGAGTATATTCAATATAACCTGTAGCTACAATACGACTAAGATTTCCTTTTATAAAATAAATAAATATTTTAGTTAATTTCACAGTAGACGGGCAAGCACCACTAAAAGGGATAATCCGTCATTGTCTATAATTCTTCATATAAATTGTATAATATAATAACAAATAATGTATTATTAAGAAATTTATTAGGTATATAATCAGTTATGAATAACGTAAATACTAATGAATATTAAAAATAATTGATAAGAATAAAACATATTTCTTTCGAAATTATCGTAAAATATTTACAATAATAAGGAAAAACGATTATATTCAAATGTATACTTTATATTTTAAAAAACAACATGATATAAATAACAGCGTAATATTTAATTATTATCCAATAATTATACAGAATAGGCACCTCGTATATGTATTAACTTATTTAATGTATTAATTTTATTATTTGTTAATTATTAAAAAAAAATTGCCATGGACTTTATTGTTAAATTTAATCTCGAATACGAATCACGTATGTAATGAATATCACAAATTCATAATACAAATCACGTATGCAATCAATGTAATGAGATACATACGTGAAAGCATAAAATACCTAATGGTTTTTTATTCAATTGTATAATTATTATATATTTGTAATATCTTTTCCAATACATTATATCCATCAGATATCCATTGGATATGCGATCGTTGTCATTTTTTTTTTTTTTTTTTTTTTACTTTATTAATATATTATTTTTATAACCATATTTCTATACTTCATCTTGTCTCATTTGTGTACAGTTTTATTTTTATCCGTTGAATATTGTTTAAAAATATCCATTAGATATTGCTTGTGATGGATATCCATAAATGACTAAAAAGCGGACATTTGGATATCGAATAGATATCCACTGTACATACAAAAATATCCATTGGATATTTAGGATATCCGCAGAGTATATCCATTAGATATATTTGTGTTGTGTGGGTACCAGCTCTGACGGTATAGTTAACAGCGTTCCCTTTAACAATTTCTCTGTAAGGTATGCTGGAACCCTCAAATTATAGCCATATATTAATCAATATAATTAAGAAACTAATTTTATTATTATGTTAATTTTTTTTTATTATTTAGATAATGTTATAGCGAACAACTTTACAAAATAAATTCAATTTTTGTTCCTACCAAACCTTATTTTATATTAATAACTTATTTTCCTTTATAATATATAGGTATATGTATACTAATATAACAATAATAGTATATATTATTATAAAATAGTATATGTAATGTATATTTTTAATGTATGTTACATTTTTATGAATTTCTATTGTTTAATGTTAAAAAAAGCATATACTAAATAAAATACAAATAACGGTCCTATTTCATTACCATATACTTAATTGTTTTATTTTAAAATAGCAATTTACGTAAAATTGGACCAGCCACTAAAATTGTATACTGTAATAAGACACACTCTGTGTAGTACGAAATGTTTAATGTGTAGATGGAAATTAGCTAGTGTGTTCAACAAATTAGCCAAATTTACGTTTCTACATATTATAATATTGACAAGAAAAATAAAAAAAGGTCATTTAAACAAAAAATTGGATTAAATATATGTGTAATACGAAAATCAGAATATTTTAGGGGCTCAATTGATATTTATATATTTTATATACACTGCGTCATTTGTTGAGCATGCTCGTCCCACTTTCAATTGTATAATGGGTAAATTGAAATATTTTTTTTTGTACAATTTAAAACAAATAACACTACATTTTTATGAAATAATTAATTTTTATCTGAGTGATTATTTTAGTTTTCTTAAATGGCAATTTAAAAAAGTTATAATATAACTTTATACTATGAAAACAAATATTCTCTTTCAAATTATTGAATTTTTATAAAAAAATTATTTATTTCATAAAAATGTAGTATTATTAGTGCTATAAATTTTACATGAAATAAATTTAAAATTTGTTCATTATTCAAGGTTAAAAGTGGAGTGATCATATTTAAAATATAATTCTGTACATACATATAACTATATATGTATTTGTATATAGTACGGTATACTAAGTATGATTTTAATTTATTCTGTTCAGTTATTTTTGATACAGTAAAAATATAAAAATTATCTCTGTTTTAAGTAAAAATACATCGATGTTTTACTATACAATGTATTGAAAAAACCAATATTCAACAATTGTTTTCCCACTTTTACTTGTAAATTATGAACAACCAGAATATTAATTGTATTATTTTTTCCATTCTTTTAACAACTACTAACCTACTACTAACGCTCCGTGTTGCGAAAATATAAACTAGTACCAGTAACACTATATGAGACGAGCGTCTAGAGACAGCGCCTATTATCTTATGTTATTTTCTTATCAGTTATCACAACATGCTATCCCCACTACATCATTTAATACTTATCAGTTAACATTTCATCAATAATAAATAATTAATTAACTTAACATAAATTAAACAGAATTATATTTTAATTTATATTATGTCACTTAAGTTTGTATGTGTTAATTCAATAAAGTATTATTTATTTTTATTGGTTAATAAAATATAAAAGTACCTACCTATTGTACACAAAGAAAAAACAATGTTAATAATAATAACAAAAAAAACCATCAGGTACCCACTTTAAATGATAAAATAATAACTGAGGAAATATACATAAAACATATATTGAAACCTAATTTATTTACCTTGGACTGAAATAAAATTAAGGTAGACTGCTTGCAACTCCACAATTAAATAAAATTATGAATAAAGAATATTATATTTGAATTTCGTTTTTTAACCGATTTTATAAGTCAAATTGATATGTGATAGTAGTAGCACTGTACGATACTGATAAAAAATTATATAAGATAAGAGGCGCTGTCCCTAGACGCTCGTCTTTATGAGCACTTGGGGGTCTGGCGATAGCTAACCTGTATTTTTTAAACCGGGGTCTGTACGTATATATACGTCCCTGGTTTTCGCAATATTAATTTAATAATGATAATTGATAAAAAATATAATAATGTGACCGTTTATGAAAATATGAAATAAGAATTTCATAACAAATATTATATAATAAGTTTAAGATTTTATTGTTTTATTTTTATATATAAAAAAATTAATTAATTTAAAGAGTTTGGGGGGGGGCAAGCACCTCCTTTGCCCCCGTCAGTGGCTACGCCACTGGTTTATATTAAAATCACATATTATCAAACTAATAGAAAACAAAATTTTATGGAGTGAACCTCGTTTAATTTTTTTAATAAATAAATTTAAAAAAAGATAGGTTTTATGGTCAAATATTGTTTTTTTACTTTAATAGACTTTAATAACTGTATTTAATTTAGTAACTTAAAACTCCCAAATGAAGTTCACTCCAAAATTTTGTTCTCTATCGATTTGATAATAGGTATTTTGACTCTAAAATCATTTTAAGAATTCGTTTTAAAAAAGTTTCGTAAATATATTTTTACCGCTGAATATCGTCGGAGTAGTTTCATCTCTAAATTATATCTCTATTAATATGTATATAAACTAACATATACACAAATAATTTGCATTATAAAAAATAATAACTACTTAAAGATTATTTCGACGGTCGTAAATGGGATTAAGTCCATTTTTATCGTAAATTGGGTTATATTACCAAAGAATTCGCATTTTAATTCTTTACTAATGAGTAAAAGGGGCTATCTTATATCATTATTATAAGTGATGTTATCAGAATGAGTATTACGGGATAACAAAAATAGTTTGCATATAAGATGACAAGCTGGGTTAATCCCTTTTGACCGTCAGTATAGTTTTAATTTAATAGGGTTAAGAAATATCAGTTTGTGTTAAATGAGATAAGTTGAGGTAACTCTTTTTACATTTATTTGAATTTGGTTAAATATAAGATTTGTCCCGTTAACCATGTTAGTGAATTATTGATTCAATTGATTTTTTTCATTCATTGATTCAATTCAAATTGATTGAATTATTTATCTTTGTAGATAAGTTATCATTAGTAATTTTATAATAATAATAATGTTAATTATAGATGTCTTGTTATAATTTTATTAACACTCACTTAGGCTTAAAATATTACTAAACCATATACTTACTGTTAATATAATAAATTTCAATATATTAAAATAAATAAATACACAGTACTACAATAAACTTTATGATAATGGCATGTAAAAGAAGATGAATTTTGTTACATGTCAGATACAAGGTAGGTTTACAATAAATAAAATCTAGTTTTATTTTGATATAATAATTCTGATTATGATAATATAACAGAATATGATGAAGATATACAATCTATATTGAAAAAAAGTGAATAGGAAATAAACCAAAAATAGATAAATTTTTCTTTGCATTAAAATATTATTAAGTTAAGTTTTGTATTGTTATTTAAAATTTCCCAATGAAATATTTTTGTTGTAACCTTTTCATATTTTTTTTAATTAATAAGATTAATTAATGTGATATCTATACTAAAATATTAATGTCTATTTTATTATTGTTATCTAAATAATTTTATTTTTTATCTTTAAATCTAAAAATGTTTAATTATAATTTTAAAAATAATTTTTTTTAATCTGAAGTTTACATAAGCATAATGTAATCTATATTGTCTTTTATTTTATTATTAATTAAGAAAAGTGATATGATCAAAATACTGGTATTTAAAAAGTGCATTAAATAAATATAATTTCTTGTAAGTACTAACATAAGAAAAAATTACATCTACTCTATGTTAAGTTTAATGAGAATTTTTTTTATTAAAATTAAATTATTATGAATAATTTATAAATGTATACTATACAAGTAATATAAAAAAAATTGTTTAATAGGTAAAAAAAATATAAAATAAGGTCTATTTAATATTTTAATTAAATTTGTTTAGCATTTCATCATTAATATTTAATGTTATAATTTTTTAATGAAAATAATCTCTGTTTTCTTCCTCTTTCTTACTCGGAGACCGTCGACTTAAAAATAGCCATATAGAATGGTAAGTTAACATACCGCAGTTTTAAAATGTAAGGGTTCTTAGTCTATTTAATTTTCAAAATGTACTTTATTTTTATACCATTTTGTTTCTTGTTTGTATGTACAAGATTTGTATGTCTGATAATACTAATAAGAAAATACGGAAAACGAAAAGGTACTATAATATTATCGTATAGAAAAGTTATAGATTGAACTTGCTAAACCAATTCTGAATATTATGATACAAAACCATTCCATTATCTAAACCAGCATCGGTAGATACTTCTTTTAGTGAAACTACCTACGTCAACATTTGTGTATGTATTATAGTTATTGAAATGTTAATTTTTCAAAAAAAATCAACTAGAATACGCTTGTATTTACGGTTTGTATTCCGTAGCTAATCTATAAATATCAGTATAAAATTTAAAGAATTTAAAAAAAATACGCGACTATATTTAGTTCGATTTTTTTATTTTGTTCGGCTGTTATTCATTACCCGACGCCTGCAGTTGACGATGTTTTTTTTCCGCTGAAATTGGTAGTAATTATTATAAAAAAAAAATTCAACATTTATAATATAATATAATACCGTTGGCGCTGCTGTTCTCCGTATATAACACATCATTTTAATTTAGGCATAGTATATATTTTACAAAAAAAAAAAAAAAAAAAAAAAAAAAATTATAACTATACGTTCGTACATCAGTTCGAAACCGCATAATATTCATCAATGTTGAATAAATGTAGGACAATACGAACAGTATTTACCGCGTATACATGGAATTTTCTATAAATTTAAATCGCATTCGCGTACCTAAAATACTTTTGCGAAGAATTTAATTATATTTGTCAAACGTATCGCGAGGTTAAATATTTTGTTATTATCAGTGTTGTCATTGTAATATTACTATATAGTCTACAGGTATATATTGTAGAAATATCCTTCAAACTTTAATGCATCATAATTAAAAGCCATCTGTAAAATAAATTCATAATAAACGTTTGGATTACGTTGTTATTGAACAATGTGATTCGGGTGAACTAAAACGCTATATATAGTAAGCCCCTGGCCTTTTTTAACATAGTACAAAACCATAGCGCTAATCACTGTAATATATATATATATATATATATATATTATGTTAAGAGTATAGCACTCGGGACTAGAAGTGCCCTAGTTTACATTTACTTGTCTGTCGTTCATACAACAGATACGGGTCTTCCCAATCTGGATAGATTCCATCAATAGTATCCGATATCGGAGCGCTATGGGCCTAATCATGAACACGGGCAGCCGACCGGAACAAGAAGAGATGGTCCAAATTTGTCCGCACGACCGTCAGAACCATTGGCGCTCCGACCAATAGTGATATTGGTTTTATATGGTATGCCTGGGAAACGTATAAGTCTTTATTATTTCATCCTAAATGGTAAAACGCATGTGTAATTTTTACAATACATTATTTTAAGACGAGATTTTATTGGATTTTGACAGTGGATGTATTTCCAATATTATACGACTTCCAGAACGAAAGACGTAATTTTTTTGAATAACTGTTCTGGGGAAAAAATGCTTTATATTTTGTATAGATATTATACACATCTATACATATCTATATTACCACAAATCTAACAGTTGAATAAACGACAAAATAGGACTTTCTGTCTATGTAAAACTGTCACCGCAGCTAGAGAGCCGTCGTCGTGTAAAAATAATATATCACATCTATCGTACTAGGTATCTCTTATATTCCAGTGATTGTATATTTTTGGCAATGCATTTAGTCGATTGTGAAAAATCTAGTCTTAAATTAATTAATGTATACGCGCGTATTAATAACTGTCTATTCATAAGATTTTGAATAAAATGATAAAAACCAAAAACTCTGACCAATTTAATAAGCCCAGTTCGGCGTTCTTTCTTTAATGTTAGGTCCTAACCAATTAGTTTTTCATTCTCTAAGGGTTTTCCTCCTTTCCAAATAGTTATATTATATTCTTTTGTTTGATTATCTTCGGTTCGTATATTCATCTAAAGAGTTTTTTTCTCTACTACTATCAATCTCCTGGGATCTTCCTTTTTGGCTGGCAATGATTTACAACATCATTGGGCCAAGCTAAAACTTTATTATATAATCTTTGCTTGGATGTAAAAAAAAAAAAAAAAAACGTCAACTATTTAATTTTCTGTAGTGCAAAATGGTATTTATTTTTTATAATACATTTTTGTATTTGAGGCATTATGCTTTTAAGCGATGTGTTAACATTTATTATTATTAAAAAATCACATTTTTGGAGTTAGGACTTGACGTCATGATAGTTGTTTTAATTCTGCTACTATAGGTATCTGAATAATGGTAGCTTCCTATCTTTATATTTCATTGTTAGTATACAATACTATACATGTATATTGTATATCTCTCTTCTTATTACCATTGTTTTGTTTTCCTTTCATTTATCAACAATCACATGTTCTCCAGTATATAACTCGCATTTTGTTTCTGATTTATTTTTCACTTGTTCTTTATATTACCATACATGTAAATCATCAAATATATTTACACATTTTGTATTTTCTTAACTACTACCTCCACAGCAAGATTAAATAATATAGACAACAAAGAACCTTCGTTTTTTAGACCTATGATGTTACCTAAAATTATTTTAGGTATTCATATACAAACTTAATTTTGCATTTTAATTTTTTAAGCTTCGATGCAGGCTCCATATTTTTATTTGTTATCGATGGCATACTGAATAACTCCGTGCATTTTCATAGTGCATTTATTTAATAAAATCGTACATACTTACTTGAACTCAACAATTAGTAGGTGAAATGGTTTGTTAAAACCATAATGCTTTTTAATGAATTATCAATTCAATATATTTATAATAACAATAGTAATGCCTCGTTCAGGAGTAAAACAACCGAATGTATTGGTCAACACTACAAAATAACATAACCAATTGATTTTGCCAAAGGTCGGAGAACCCGAATAACGCCGGACACTATGATAATATAATATTAAACCGTGTTCGGTTAAAAGTTTCAAAAGTTATTTTCTTTTAACTCGCGCAGAAATGGAATATTCAAATTGTTACTTTTATTATTTTGTATAGAGTATATAAAAAAGAGTAAAGTTTAGTTGCAATTTTTAAACGCATTATAAAACTCTCGTATAATATACTGTATATATATGGACCGTAACTATAAAATAATAAACATAGAACATTAGATACACTACACCCATCAAAAATCGCATATATTTATCAGCTATTCGAATACCACACGATACAAATTTAAATATATTTATTAGTTTTCAGACTGGCTACTTATTTATTTTTATTTTTATTATGGTGCTTTCGCGGTATTTGCTTTCTAGACATTACAATTTACGAATACGGTAAACCAATTAATCAAAATCCGCTGGTTTTTTTTTTTTTTTTTTTAATGATATACGTTTTTTTATATAATAAAAAACAAATAAGATTATTTTCATATACGCTAAATATTAAATATGCTATAAGTATATATTATATTTTAACCTCATTATTTGAATTTCTTTTCATTGTAGTTTATATAAGTAAATATTTTGAAATTAATACTCGATCGTACGCGAATATATTATTTGAGAAAAATATAGTCCTTCAAAAAACATTATTATATATTTTAATTTTTATATGTCTAAACTCTATACTATTTCCACATTCATATCCACCAGGATTTCCAAACGGCCTATTCGAAATTCAAATCCTTTTTCTTCATAAAAGCATATGTCTATATACTCCCTAATCTTGATGATACTTTGGTTTTTATTATTTATTTTTTAACAATTGTAATACTTAAGTTTTAAGGGGTTATGCATAGGAATTTTTTTTCCAATATAAGCGGGTTCTTATTGACATTGTGTGATTAGTGCACTATGTATCACACAGGCTACCACTGTGTATCGAACATATTCACATTCGCACGTACAAGTAATCGATTCTATCCTATCATACAACAACATTTAGACCTAAATGTCTAGCAAAATGAGTGGTACTTAGAATTTTTCGATTTTAATTCTGAAAATGTATTAATATATTTTCATATGACAAATATTTGCAGATTAGTACATTTCCAAAAATTAAATCCCTTTCTTTAAAATTTTTAGTAAAAAAAATATAAAAATTATGTTTCCAACAATCTCTAATAAAGGACTCGCATAAGAACAGATCCAAATTTTCAATTCCTTTACTATTTATATCACGATTTAATCTTTATTTAATTTTTTACGTTAAATTCTTTAAAAATTTCAATTTAATTTATTTCTTTCTAATGCCGCGGCCGTTTTGTATTTTTTTTTTTTTTATAAAGACGTACGTTTTTACGTTATGTATAATTATCTTGATATAACGCCAACACGCAAGATGCTATAATATCTCGTAGTAATCGTAAATTGCGTTTTGGGATTGCCTAATTCACAAAAATTTTGGCAGTCACGTTTTTTTACTCAAAGTACTTTTTTTTTTTTTTTTTTGTCAAATTAGCGTTCCCCGCCGTGTATATTATTCGATTATTTATATTTTCATTTTCGTTTTAGCGTATATACTATAAAATATATTCTGTGCAGCGTATTATAATTCAATGACAAATTATTTTTGTACAACAATGTCTTTATATAAAACAAACAATGACACGAACATGATTTCGTTCAAAATTTCAATTACATTCGTTTGTTTTCAACTAGCTACTGTAGATTGTATTCGTTTCAGAAACGGATAAATCGATTATGGTCGTACAGACAGATCAACCTATGCGCCGTGACCACTGTTTGCATAAAATAAAATAAATAACTTTAACTTATATTAAAGTTACCCAGTGTTGGGGTATTTTTAAACTATCCACCGGCACCAGAACCGTATATTTAATTAAAAAAAAAAAAAAACAATTACCAGCTAGTTCACAAAATAATGATTATAAAGTCACGGCACTGATTTAGATAAAACCAGACGTTGGTAAAACATAAAAACGTTTTCCTTTTCCAGTGAATCGTAGTAAATATCTTATAATAGTTTATACTTAATAATTCTTGAACCTAAATAGCACCCTATAAAATATATAAGGAATTTAATTTTCATAATGTATAGATTATTATCTGTAGTTATTCCATGCCAATCAAAGGACTATCCATTTCCGTATGATTAATATAATCAAATTCCAAACAATATGACATAATATCGTTTCATAACACTCGTGTTATATTATATTACATACGTATAATTTATGTTTGATAGTAAACAGGGCTCGGAATTTTATGCGTTTCCACGTTAGTAGAGAATATTTGTATACTTTTTTAATTAAAAAAATTTTTATATATCAAAATTAATTGCAAAATCGGTTGGATGCAAATATATACGATAAATAATAATCATCATTAGCTATTATCGTTACACCATATTATCACCACTTCTGGGCGAGTTCTTTTCGGAATGCTTATATCTGCTCTTTGTATGCCTATATTATAATCCTGTAGCTTCTTCGTCATTCTCATTCAATATTTATTTATTCTAATTTTTTCTAATTTTACTATTATTCAATTTAATGAATCGTAATTTAGATTCGTGTTGTATTATTACAATAAATCAAAATTCACTAAAACAAATTCCATATAAGATATAATACAGGTGGGTATAAAATAATGTATTGTGTTTACAAATTTGTATTAAAATTTGCATACAGATGATCTATTATAAATTATTTATAATCCACATTCGACGTATAACGTAATTTTGGCTTATAAATAAATTGATTGAATATTTTATAGGCTCGTTATTAAATATATATGTACATATTATTATATATTATTATTGCAAGTCGCGTTCTCTTCTTTTCAACTCAATACTATAATATTATTATATCGTCTCAATAAATTGCATGGTTATAAAATTATTGTTTTTCCCCCGTAGTATATCAAATACAGAAAATACACACACACGCACACACACACACACACACACACACACACATACATATATATATAATATAAAAAGTCTTCGGTGAGATTTGTGCTAAAAACAAAAAGTAAAATATTTGAATAGAATTTTAAAATTTTTATAATAATACTTGCAGATTACATTCAATAATTTTAAAAGAAAATGTATTCAAAGTCAATATATACGAGTTACGATACTATAATGTTTTTTTTTCTTGATATAAATACAATTTACAATACGAGACACGGCGCCTGCCGGATGGTTTATGGACATTTCTTAAACAATGTCCCTACAACGTTCCACCGTAAACGTTTCTGGGATGTTGTCCATAAAATGTTTGTACAATGTTAAATGTACCCAATTTTGCGTCCGCAAACTGGGCCATCGAGGACGTCAGACCCGGCCGCTGTTATAATGGCTCGGTGCTCTGTAATTAGCTGCCGATACCCGGCAACCATGGTCGTCATGATGGCAACCATGGTCGTCATGATGGCAACTACCGTCGTCATGATGAATAATGATTATGAAAATACGACATCTGATTTTGTGACACAACGACGGCCACAGCTTAAATATATCTGCTCAAAATTTCCCGCTCACGCGTTATTATATAATAACCCATTTATTATTATTAATAATATTATAAATTTTAATATTATTATACTCGTTTTTTTTTTTTTTTTATTTGGAAATGGGCGCACTTTAAAATGCATTTTGTTTATTTTAAATATTGAGATTAATATGATTACTGATTACACACAACAATACAAAGTGGTATTGATACTAAATTGCTTTATCGTGACCATCTCATAGGCCGTACTTATTTTTATTTTAGATTCTAAGCGTATTTACAATATTGGATTTTTTTTCGTATGTATTTATGTATGTTTTTACAGAATTTTCAAGAACAGAGAAAAAAAAGGTTTTGTAATTTCAGTAGTCCGATTTATAAAAGATTCAAAATATTTGTATTCATAATTAACCTTTGTACAAAGTTGAGTAGGTAAAATATATAACGTTTTGCAACTTAATACTTATATAATTTTAAAAAATATTTTCATCTTTCTTAAATATATTTTTTTCCAAAATAAACTTGATTTCTAAACGTATTAAATTAAAAAAAAAAAAAAAAAAAAAAACATTTTCCTACATAGCCTAGAAAAAAGTATATAAATTCATGTATATTTATATTTAAATCGATAATCAAACATTCAAAAATAGGAAGTACGAGTAAACTAATTTCTGCTTATTCATCAAAAACACAAAAATACGGGGTTGGAGCGCCCTTATACAAAAAAAAAAAAAACAAAAAAGCAGCCTTAAACATAAAACAAAACCATTGAAAATGACCAAAAAGTGTTATAATTTAGATGGAAACTTTAAATTAACACTAAATATCAATTGTAGTACAATATTAACGGGATAAAAAATTTCAAAACTTTTTGATCGTATTCCAAAAATGTATGCTTTAATATTTGTACGTATTTATACACTTTTTCTGGTAAAAGGAGTCGAATAGGAGTATAGATTTATCTTGTTAGTATCTTTTATAGAAATAGTTTTTCATTTAGTATATAGTTTTCTTAAGCGTAAAAGAAAACTACCAAGCATTTTTATAAATAATTAGAAAACAATATTATTCTGAATTTCGATCAGAACCGTCTTGTACTATCAAACGAGAAATAATAATAAAGACCGACATGGGATAACGGATCAAATTGTTTATGTACTGTTTGAATAATAAGTACGAGGACAATTATTAAAAAAGTATAGTAGGTATAAACGAAAGAGTACCTATGACTTGTTCCGTTCGTATAGAATAATAATTTTTAAAGAATTTCGAACTTAAATTTGGGCACACGAAACATTCCGCGCCTATCTGTTATTACTCCGTTGTCGACGATTCAGTAGCGACGCCCACGCATTACCGGCCCGGCGCCTTAAACGGAATAAATCACCGTTTCCCCTTTAATGGGGTTAACCTCCGAATTAATTTGACACCCTTCCTCTCAAATGGCCAGTCAGTATTCGAGTGCTTTAAGTGTCCAACCTCTTAACTAAGTCCCCCGGGCATCTGGTTTTTCATTATATATGATACACGATTTTTTTTTTTTTTTTTTTCGTCCATTTTAAAGCACTTTAAATTTTTAATTTATAAAAATAAAGAGTTCACCGTAATCTATAGCGACCGAAATATGGTGTACACGATGAGTATAATACAATTAATTTAATAGTCATGTTCGACTGACTACAATATAGCACGAAACATGTATTCAGTAAAATGTATAGTTAGGTACTTTTTAAACGTATATATGAATGAATAATTTTCAAAAGGAAATTTCAAATTAAAAGGTAACTTTTTTCACTAAAATATGTATTTTTAGTAAAGGTGTTTAAGTACTTTCAAATTTTAATATTTTTTATTACTAAATATTTTTAATTCTTTTTCGATCATTTTTACCGATTTTATTTATTCAAAATGCATTTTCATTTTATACTTGAACGTTTACTATATCAGTTGCAACGCGACTAGTGACACTAACTGATATGGAATATTATTACTACTTCTAAAAATTTCTAAACTTTACAAAATATATGCCAAGATCAAATTGTTCAAAAATAATATTTTGACTTTGGTTATAGTTATATCTAAATAATTACTAAGTTTCATCATAAATTGAGCAGTGTAAATGTTAAAAATGTGTTTCCAAACGTAAAAAAAAAACTAATAGATGTTTGCAATATTTTACAACTTACTGTTTATTAATAGTCTCAGTGCTAAATTTACCTACGCTATAAATTATTATAAGTATATTTTTTGAAACAATTAACTTAAAGAGAAACAATTAAAATCTAACTAAATAACTCAACGAGTTAATTTGTTTAACAATTTAACATAAACTTAACAATAGGTAACTGTATTTCATAAATCGGAGTTACATTTAGAAAAAACATTTTATATAACTACTTAATAATTTTGTTATTTTTTTTAAATTTTCTTTTCTTTTTCTAATAATTTAATCCACGACCATACAAACTGATCTTCTAATTACCAATGTGATATAATTACTTCATATATAACTGAACAATTTGAAAAAAAAAACGTATAAGTAATTGAAATTTAAAAATATTAATCTACTCGAATTAAATAGATAATGAAAAACAACACCTATTGACTTTTATTTAAACTTGAAAGTTAAAAGTATGTTAACTTAAAATATATAGTTATTTATTTTTAAAGGAACGTTTAACTGATTTTACTTGATTATATATTATTATTTATTTTCAAATTAAACTATAGTTTAAAAAATAATAGAAACATTGAGAACCTTGAGTAATTATATAAATGACATTACAGTGTATATTATAGTACTTACTTATAAAGACTAATAATATAGGTCTAAACAATATTAATACTTGTACACTTGGAAAAACACGATTTATAAACAAAAATCTGTATGTAACTATTATAATAATTATTATCGCCTGCCCATACAGCCATGTGCACAATAAGAAACCGACAATAATTGAAATCATTTTGGCTCCAGTGAATTTGAAAATGGTTTAATAATCCCAAGGTAATTCTTCACTGCTCACATTATTATTTCAGTCACTTAGACGACGTCATAATACGATGATTTACATTAAATGTTCAACGACATTTACCTTAAATCCAAAAAACACAATTATATATTCGCAGGTCAAATACTGCGTTGTGTAAAGTAAATTAGGTACATTTATATTTCATATGTGTAAACAAACACGAAATACATTTCGTTTTACTTCTTGCAAAGTTCTCAAGCCGGTTGATTAAATTATACTAAAACAACTTAAAATTCAATTCACAAATTTAACAGTATTCAATCATTTAAAAAAAAAAAAAAAAAAAACGATAGTAGAAAGTTTTTTTTTTTTAAATTGAAATGTCAAATGGAATATATTATAAAATATCCTATAGGGTACGGAGAATGATATATAGCTATTTGCTTCTTTTCTCTTAAACATCGCTTGTTCTTTCTATGACTTTCCACGCCCGTGAACCTTTAATTTTTAATTCATTAGAACCTTGCAGTCCAAAGAAATCGAGAATGCTTCTCTCTCTCTCTTTTTCTCTCATACTTTCTAATCGCACGTCCAGTAAACCCGACTATCCATCATTATTTTTGTAAATAAACATTAAAGTTAAAGTCCATCTAACTTGGTTAAGTGCTCTTATTTTATTTCTTTCACAAAAACAAATTACATACATTAAATGATGATTTTATTATAATTTCTAGCTATTTTTTAAGCTATCATTTGCCGACATAAACGCGGTTTTAGGTTTCTTAAAATAAGTATAGACACCTAATATTTCTGTTGTGTCCGTCCATCTGTCTGTCCGTAGACACTAGTATGCATAGTTACGATTGTTGATTTGGTTACTAGGGAGACAGATATAATTAATTTTGTTTTATATTTTTCGATCATTGATTAAAATGCGTTTAGCGAAACCCGGAATTTAGCACGCTCGCAGAGTGGATTTTCCTAACTTGTTTTTATATCTATATATTTATTATGTATTATCAAAATTAATTAAATGCTATTTCCCCACCTACTGTAAAAACTAAAAATCCTACATCAATAACATAATATAGATAATTTTTAGCTTCTCAATATCGTTACACTATATTCGATTTAAAATGATTTGTAAATGTTGACAGAAAATATTTATACATTTCAATTTAAATAAAGAACTCATGAGTCCAACTGTACCAATAAATAATAAAATTATTCATCCAGTCGAATACAATTCAAGGCCATAATATTGATTTCAGTTAGCCGGTGTACTGCATTTATAGGTACCTACGTGACTTACTCACTTACTAAACAGGGGGTTTTTTTTTTTCTGTGGACCCAGGATTCGATTTCATAAAATTTCGTTAATATTAATTGTTTATCGTTGAAAAAGTTAATTAAATAATACAACGAAAGTACTTAAATGAAATATATTAGTAAAAAATATTTATCGTTTAAACTTCGCCAAGATAAAAATTACAACTTGATCAATGATAATTATAGAACGGGCTGTCTTTAAACTAGGTTGCCAGTAGACATAGCTTACTTCTCTGTACATGCTATTATAATAAATATATATTATTATTATTATTTATATATATATAATCATTTTTTAATTTTTAATAATATAATAGTTATTAAAATAAAAAAATAAAATATATTGAAGTGAAAAAATATAATATAAAATAATAACCCAATTATTTCACGTTAGTATATTTTATGATTGAAAATTGTACGTCGCCCAGTCTTCAATAATAAAATCTACTAGGCGACAAAATATTTTTACTGAGTGTCTGAGTGACATTTATGTCACCTGGTTTACTAGCTTAAAAAATGCACTATAAGAATTCAATAAATATGCATGTATATGAATTTATTATCGATAGCATTCCGTCTTCAGCTGCCGTTCAGTTCGCACGTGCGTTACTACAGCGATTTTCATCGTAGAGTTACGCACGCTGTCGTCAAGAGCCCAGCTGCCATCTTCTACGTATCGTGCGTAGCCGTAGAGTATAGCTCGCGGCTACCAACACGACTGCGTTCGTCCACAGGATTTCGTCGTTGCCCAGCACCGTCAACTCCAGCGTCTTCGTTTTGTACAGCCGGCCCCTGGCCGTTCGTGAGTATACCGCGCCCGTCGTTACGAGTGCCACTCGGTCGGACTCGCTCGACGTTCCAACTTCGCTCCCCCCACTCTTCCGCGCTACCACGAAACCCCAGCCAATCATGACCAAGGGTCACCGTGGGGGCCGCAAACGCCACTCCCCGCCTAAGTCCGACGGTTCAGACCGTTCATCAACTGCCAGCCCGCCATTGTCGAAGGCCAAAAGACCTACTCCCGCGCCCACTGGTGCTAAAATTCCGTCTCCCCCCAATCCCGTTCACAGGTTACATCACGTGAAATCCGTTCAAGCACCCCATTGGCCGCTTCGAACAAGCCAACAAAAACCCCGTCCACCAGTTCCGTCTCGAGGTCCGTTTCCCCGACAGGCTCAACTGTCTCATCGGCTTCTTTTAATTCAACTTCAACCACAAACTCCGCACCCATGATCGAGGAAATCATTCCCAAAATCCCACCGATTTTCATTTCAACATCCGACTGGCGCAAGGTTGCCGCAAAACTCATGTCGTCCACTCTCCCAAAAAACGCTATCCAGGCCAAGGCCCATAATGGATCATCCATTAAACTCATCTGCGCCGATGTGCCGATATTCCGAATCGTCCAAAGATTCCTAACTACTTCCAAAACCGACTTCCATATACTTCCGCTACAGGATGAACGCCTTCTCAAGGTTGTAATCAAGGGTCTTCCGATCGATATCCAAGAATCGGAAATCTCCGATGAACTTTCCGCAATGGGGTACACAGTAAAAAGTGTACGCCAATTCAAAAATTCCGACCGTAAATTCCCAATTCACTTAATCACTCTCCCCCTAACCCCCGAAAATAAAAACATATT